>UYYA01000620.1:0-42852 GCA_900624975.1 Angiostrongylus costaricensis | reverse complement strand
AAAGGATAATAGCGCGTTCGTTCCCCACCATAGACACCTGCGGTCCAGAGTTTTGCAAATATCTCAACGACGTTGTGGTTGTATTTCGCTTAGTAACCTGCCATGAAAATTATAGAAGGCAGAAAACAAAACGTTAAACATTGTGATTTCAACTACAGCCATAGCTTAACTGGGTTCTAGGCCGATTTGCGCTCCCCAGATCAACCCCGCTGACGGGTGATTGCTGTGGCAAAAAGATCGATAGAAATAGCTGAGAGACGTGTGAAACAAAGGACCCGCATGGTGTGGTGGTGAACGCGTTACTCCCCGGAAAGGATAATAGCGCGTTCGTTCCCCACCATAGACACCTGCGGTCTAGAGTTTTGCAAATATCTCAGCAACGTTGTGGTTGTATTATTATTATTATTATTATTATTATTATTGTATTTAATAACTTTTATGTAATTGTTTTTCTTACTAACTGTTGATGCAAATTCTGATTGTGACGTTATGTAACGAAATATGCAGTGACTCTGTCACTCAACCGACAATACTTACTTGGATACTTGGACAACTCGTCCTCGCTGGTTGTGCGGACCCCAGCATGTTCTCCATTTTTCGAAGTTAAGCTGGTTTGGCGATTATATTTCCTTAGGCCCCAGGTTGTCACCACTGTGGGAGGCTGCCGCCCATGTAGATCAGAGGGAGATTTGACACCATATGACTAGTCTACTGCTGAACTCCTTCTTAACTTGGGAGACCTTGCCGGGGATATGAATCTCTTCGCTGTAGATCGCAGCCCGCCACCCAGGAGCACCTCCCAGCAACGATGATGAGGCAACCCGTTGAAAGCAACCGACATTATCTATTAGGTATTCAATGCAACAATATCAAGTTATCTTAAGTAGGGCGTCTCCAGTAGTATCTTTTATATCTGTGTTCTTTTCTTTCTCTCGTTTGTACCAATTTAAGGATAAAATAAAAGAATGAAGCCTTCGGCTTTGATCAATCCCTGAGGGATGCGCCTTGCATTCGACTTCATTAAGTGCCGTTTGAAGTCGATTGCACGCATATCTGGCCCTTACATTGACTCGCGGTGGCCTACCGATGTATGGAGCCAGTTCTGCTATCCTCCTAGACAAGTCTGGTACCAATTTGCCTACCTCGGAGGGATGGAAGACCTGGTGGGCCATGGGTGCGAGAATTGATTCCACGTTTGTGTTCCAAGGTTCCTCCGACCACTGTGTCACACGCGCCCACCGATTTAAGACGCATCACTATTGCAGCTGTCCATATGATCATTGCTAGACTCATGCTATCACTGTTGACGATATGAGTCCGCTCCGTCGTTGTGACCATTTTTTAAAACTGCACAGCGAACCAATAGGGCAGCAGTAGTTTTTATTAAAATGTGTCCCATTATTCGTTAGGAGTTTTTTTTTAATTTTTTTTTCAGTCTATTTTTTAAAATGTTCCGCTCCAATTGGTTTTGCTCTCTTGCTGTCTCACCTGCGCTAGTACAGAGCTTATGCCGCAGAAGGATTTTGTGCACTTCAGGAAACTGCATACAGAGCAGGAAACCTAGTAATTTCTGTATTTAAGATGTAAACGACTCGATATATTTTTTTGTTAACAGTTTTTTTAATCATGTTGAAACATTTGCAAAACTCCAGACCGCAGCTATCTGCGGTGTGGAACGAACGCGCCCTTGTCCTTTCCGGAAAACTTTTTTAAAACTTTTTTTAGTTTCCAGTAAAAACTGTCTGACGCATAAATGCCGACGCCACTTTTTTTGCGGCGTGCACCATAATCATACGTGATTCCTAACGCTCATTCCATCTCCTAAAAATAGCAACGAAATATCTTCCGCACTGTGGCCTTTTTGCCCATGAAAATATCGTTGCGGCCTCCTTTATTATAATCCCTTTTGTGATCAAGGAAACCTGTTGGAACGTTTAAATCAAATTGTTGAGCATAGAGCAGTAACGTTCCGAAATAACCCCAGATACATGGTGGAAAAGTTGTAGTTTGGTTATGAAGAATGTAGTAGAAACCTTGTGTGGTGCAAAATGAACGGTTGAAACAATGTAAATCACGTGCAGTTTACACCAAACACCTCCATCCCATGGCGCCTTTGCGTGACCTGTAACGTCGACAAAACATTGAAATTGTGGCCTGTTTTGAAAGTGAGAAGCGAATAGATGATGAATGAATCGAACGGCCATTACAGTTTTCTGGGGCTCACTTGTTACCCTTTGAAACCACAGCCCCTTATTATGCTTTTCTGTCATCCATAGTTTTTATCCTAACGGTGCAGCCGGCAGCCAGCTTTCAACAAGAATGATCTGGGCAGCACAAATCGGCATTAAACCCAGTTAAGTCGCAGTTGTAGTCGAAATTGCAATTAAAACACATGACCCGCCGAAAAGGGTAAAGTTTTCTTAGTATCTAGCATCATTGTGGTTGTATTTCATTTAATACCTTGCCAGAAAAAAATAATGTGTTCTAGATAAAGGTTGTTTTGTAATACCAACATTAAGAAACTGGCTATACTGTCGAGATTCAATAAAATTGACTACATCAGCTTTGTGGTAAACGTCAACACAGGTTCTTCACGCAACTATAAACTAAGGCGTATCCAACACCTTTGACGGTCGTCACGGGGAGCAGTCACATCAGAATTAATCACACCGTTGAATTCACCACGAAAGAACATGTGTCGGAAACTAGTGACTTGATACAAAGCTTGTATCGTTGGTTTTTCTAAATAAGATATGGTCGGTCTTTCTAAATAAGACTGACTGAATTAAGGATGTAATCACTTTTCCATTTACTGCCTATTCTTTCTTCATGGCAAGGTATGATGTGAAATATAACCACAGTGATGTTGAGATATTTGCAGAACTCTAGACCACAGGTGTTTGCAAAGAGAATTGAATCCCTTATTATCTTTTCCGGGCGTTAACGTGTTTACCACTACACCATGCGAGACCTTCGTTACGCTAGATTAAAGCACCGCCGAGGCAAAGGATCAACGAAAGGCCCCCATGGTATGGTAGCCAACAGGTGAGCTCCCGGAAAGGATAATAGCAGGTTCGATCCCCACACCAGACACCAGCGAACCGGACTTAAGCAAATATCTCAGCATCATTGTGATTATAACGAATTATAATTAATTTATAACATATAACACGAACTCTTTGAAAGCTGCCAATTTTCTGCTGCTAAATTATGTTGTCCGATGGTTTACCGCCTCATCGTGGCTGGGATATGTTCCTGAGTATCGTACTGCGATTTACAGCGAGGGATTCATCCCACTGGCAGGATCTCCTTAGCTGAGAAGAAGTCCGGCGTTTCCACCAGGAAGCCTAACTAAAAGTAAGCCAATACCGGGACTCACCACAATCCTGATACCAAAGTCACATGGTGGCAAATCTCCCTCTTACCCACGAAAGCTGCCATCGTCTGTGGTGGCGAAACCCTAGGACAGACTTTGGCCACGCTGACCTCAGGATTCCAGGAAACTACAGTGGCTTTGTCAGCAAGCCTTCGAAAAACGGGGATTATGCTGGGGCTCGCGCAAGCAGTGAGGATGGGTCATTCAATTATCAAGTATGAAATAAGTTATGCTGTTAACCACGTGGATGTATTTTTGAAGCAAGTTTAGCGCACAAATCACATACAAATAATTTTGCTTTCGGTTATTTCATCGTGGAGAGTTTTTTGCTATAACTTTTGTAATAAACCTAATTAACCATTCGTAATCATTCGATAGCCTGTTCTGTGCAAAGTTTGTTGTGACGGACGTAGTTAGTCCAGAAATGCGCTATTCAGCGCCTAGTGTCCAACAAAAAAACTTTTATACTCTACTGCACAACATAGTAGCATACTCTGGTCGAAGTGATTTTGCTTTCCTAAACAACCGTATGCTGCGAAAATGTTGTCAGAAATAGATTATAAATGGTCCCAAATAACGCGTGCTCTAGACTATGCACGTGCACGGCACACATAACTGTCAGTAAGGCAAAATACGATTACGACGACAACCAAGATCCATAATGAATCCAACCGCTTACAAAAAGCACCCTGATATCAAGTTAATTCTTGGAAACAACATTCTTTATGTAATGCTGAAATATTTGCAAAACTCCGGATCGCAGGTGTATGCGGTGAGGAACGAACGCGCGCTATTGTTCTTTCCGGGGAGTAGCGCACTTCACCACCACACCATCCGGATCAGCGTTATATAAGAGTTATGTTTCGCAACGTGCCCTGCTATTAAAAAGAAAAAGACAGTAAATAAAAGGGTTAAAACATTCTTTATGTTATTTGTCGGGGTACCAGCCTTATAGAGTAGCGACGAGGTTGCGTAGCCTGATTTTATTAATGTTAGAAAGACTAAAATATTCTTACATAGAAGTAGCAATCAACTTTACCAAATCAATTTTAGTTAGGTTGTAGAAAAAGTGATGGCACAAAACGTAGTGACCTTAATTCTCTGTGTTTCGACTCAGGTCTCTTGTATTTAATGCAGTTTTTTTGAGAAACTTCACCAAACGATTTTGTTATAGCTCAACTCCCAACAAAGTTCTTGCACGTGGATAAGGGTTAGGAGTGAAAAAACACCTAAAAATATCGCATACCTTTCTGCTAATATCCGTCGACTTCGTATGACGCCTTACCCTGTAGTTGATAAAATTTTAGGACAAAATTTTTCTAGAAGTTAAGGTAAAGTCTATCACATTTCATCCACATGATGTTGGGTTTACAAGAGCGAAAGAGGTTAGCCAAATAATCAGAAAGAATTTGGTTGTTTAGCGCGGTGGTGAGGTTAATCCACGTAAATGTATACTTTTCATATTGTTTGATACATCTTTTAACATGACTTGAAATCGCATGTTCTGTGGATCTTATCAATTCTCTCCATTCCTCTATTCGAATCCGTAATCCACGGGTCTCTGGTTTTACATGTATGTTCCTGTACTAGTAAAGGAATTTGCATAGGAGGATACAAGGGGCGGATAGCATAGTGGTAGTGAAGACCGTCATCACGAGCATGGTGCTAATTCGATTTCGTTCCCGGCCAACCAAGTCTCTTATCCCTCCGGGGTAGGAAAATTGGTATCGGACTTGTCTGAAAAAATCACTCTCTGCAATCCAATCGGGAACACTCCGGCTCGGCTATCTTAGGACTCCAGGGGGAATTGCTCGACCAGCATTCTACGACATTCAAGGTGAAATGAAAAACCTCAAGCAGCCATACGTATAAGTTGGAGTGTCTTCGTGGACAATGGTTGCGAGGAAACGAATCGAATGTGAGAAGTGCTGGCATACGCATAGTAGAGGAGGAGACGGATCAGATAAAATAAAAAGAAAGAATACCGGCCTACTAGTTTCCACCTATAATCCTGGGCAGCTGTGCTCGAGCCTTTCTAAGTCTTCATCAAAGGCAGCTCTTGTAAATCTGAGTGTGATTTCTAAATAACCCCGGTTCCAATTTCTTGGCCGCTAAAAGATGGAAAACTTGGATGGTTCACAAGTGATTTGAAGCAGGTGCTGCGCGTTATGTTGAATTTTTACCGTTGAACGGCATCCCTTCTGCTGCGCTGCGTGCGCGATTTCATTTATTTAGTCTTAAGATATTCTCAGCCGTACTTTATTCCTTTTTAATGTTTATTTTTCTAAAACTAAATGCTTATTACGAACTTTTTTTGGTGACAGTCACCATCTTCAGAACATTCTGTTGGCAGTTTGACGGCATTGTAGAGCTTCTAGACTGCTAATACAATGTTGTTTTAGGCTTTCGAGTCCCACGAACTTGAATTAATAGCAAGTAAGGGCTATTGATCGAAGGATGCCATCTGCAGTGTTCGAAAGCTTACAATTAGTTGCGTTAGCTATTCCTGTAGTCTCCCCCTCATAGTTAAAAGTGAAAAGAACGCTCCGTTTGCTAATGCTCCTTCTTATGACGATGAACATCACCATTCTAGACATGAGATCGTTGTGGGTACTCAATTAATACAGGTGATTTGTCAAGTGGTCCACTTGAAGAATTTTAATGTCTGCACTACTTCCGACAAGCAAACTAGTGTTAAAATAGTCGCTCAGTTGTTTATTAAGCACTTTGCTGTGAACACATCGCTAAGGCATACCGTGCTATACCATCTTGCGGAGCTCTTCCAAGATTCCAGCGAGAATTTGCTACAGCAATATTAATCATAAGGAAGAAATAAATGGAATGCAAACTCCCATGAAAATCAGAAGGTCTTTGTGGATGACGAATGTAATGAATCGAATAGAGAATGTGCTGGGAACTGCATAATACGCGAAGTTGCACGTATAAATAAATTCACAGATTACATTAGCACTTGCTTACTGCTCTCATACTACTGCCAGTGTCCAATTCCATAAATTCTATTTCGCTTCTTTTTTCAAAGCTTCATCTCCAATTTTACTTTTTTACGTAGAGAAAAAAGAGATGGTTGACGAGTATTTGCAGTTTTCATATAACTACTACTGCTAATTTCACCCTTATGAATAATGCGTTAGTGGTCAGTTAATTCTAATTTCCTTCTCTCCTTAATTCAATGATATTGCAAGATCCTAAGCAAAAACTTATATTTATTATTATGCTTGTTCTAGTTTTTTTTCAACGAATCTAGTCCATGTTTACTTCTATTGCAGTACATGTGCATTATGGAAATGAGACGCTTGACACAGCGGCTTCTGTTAACGGTAGGGCAGTTCTCATGATCATGTCACATTTGTGGTTCGAAATTGAACGTTCAGTCCAGAATCTTTTAAACACCTTTGTGGTCGAGGATGGCTCTAACAAACTTCAATGAGATCAATTTTTGGGGTCGATAAAACAAGAAAGCTGAATGGCTTCAGCACTTTTTAGAATTTTATCAAAATACTTTATTTTGCAAGTTGATGGAGGTTAGTTGATTGTTTTTTAACGTACTTTCTTTCTTCTCCTAACAGTCTACCGCGCCATCGTGGCTGGGAAGTGTTCCTGGTTATCCGACTGTGATCTACAGCGGGGGATTCATACCCTGGAAAGGTCTTCCAAGCTGAGACGGAGTCCTGCGTTTCCATCAGGAAGCCTAACTAAGAGTAAATCAATATCAGAATCCACCACCGTCCTGGTATCAAAGTCGTATGATGGCAAATCTTTCTCTGATCCACAAGGACTGCAACTGCCTGTGATGATGAAGACCTGGGGCAGACCTTGGCCAGGCTGATCTCGAGATTCCAGAAACTATAATGGCTCAGCCAGCAAATCTTCGAAAAATGGAGATTATGTTGGGGGCGGCCTACAGAACCAGTAAGGATGGGCTATTCAAATACAAAGTAAGTAGAAGAATTTTCTTTTTTAGAAGACTTCTTTCAAGATTTTTGAGCTCTGTCGTTTTTTGGTCTGTAAAACAATACACTTTTAATTTGTATAGACTAAGTGCCGACTGAAACAAGAAAACAGCATCTTTTGCAATTGGCTTTGCTAAAGAAGGGAAGGCAAAAGATAGTCACAACAAATAAGATTGCCCCAATGAGATAAAGAAAACCGTTGAGTGTGTAGGAACGCGAGAGCTCTCTACTGTCGTGTACCTACTGGTATTATATATATATGTGTATATATATGTACATATATATATATATGTATATATACGTATAGGGCTCTTATAGAGCAGTGGTTAGAGGCGCACTGCAATGCGCATGGGGCTGATCCCACGTCTCAGGCTTACCAAACGTTCCATCCCCACGGAATCGGTTAATTGGTACCAGATATATGGGTAGACCACGGTGCGTGCAAATGACCAAAAAAAGTAGAAAAAGAAATCATCACCTATTTGCCTTTAATTCCAAATCTGCTTTCTAAAGAGATTTCAGCCACAAGCGAATATAAAGTGATAACTCCGACAAGTTCAGCAAGTTCGTGATTGTAGGCAATTGTCAACGCTAGTGACGACATTTGGTTTCACCACAAATTTAGTTCACAGAGATTGTGCAATTCAGTAATGCGGTGCTACTGACCAGCCTATAGGGGGTGGTGATGAGTTATTCTTAATATCACCACCAAACCAGAAGGTTGGTTTGATGTGAAAGGAGAAAAAACGACATTCAGCTCCGACGCCACCTCGAAGATACAAAGAACTGTGGACCGCCGACTCAGATCATCGGCTCTGATGAAGACGGAACCGTCGAAACGTTAGCCGAATAAACATCATTACCAACCCCGAGTAAGCTCAACAAAATAATCACATTCAGCTCTGTGTTCTCGTCAGCAAATATTGATTAAGTTGGTAATTTGTCGAAAATCGTAAAATCGTGCGAAAAGGACGCACCATTTTAGAATTTACATATTTGCGTACAAACAGTTGTGAGTGAAAGCTATGGGAAAGGACATCACAACAGCTGTGCAACACATCGTAGCATTTTTGTTTTAAATTTCGCATAATCCTGAAAGGGTATCCAAGGATTTCTTGGTTTGTAAGGAAATTTTGACTTTCGCGAGCATTCGAGATAATGGTCGCCGAGATCTATGGGACTCAACCCTCATACGTTGTTTGTTGGATACGAGCGAAATGTTGCGAAAACCTCACGTGAAGAGATCCATAAAAAATGATTTTTGAAGGCTTTATGATAATAAGTGTTACCGCTAGAAATGTTTTATAAGCTTAAAGAACTTAGTTTTTTACTCAGGAATGAGCAACTTGGTATTTTGTCTGCGAAGATTAGATTTATTTAATAGATCACCAGGCCGTAGGTAGTTATGTCCAGACCAAACACGCATTCAGCCACTTCTAGGATGCTCGATGAAGTCGAAGCGTTAGAGGATCGCTAAAATGTTGATTAGCACTGGGCCATTTATGCTTTTATTTCTTTCACAGTTTAGAATAAACTCAAGGTTGAACTTTATCAAGATATTTGCGATGGCATGATAACTACATCGGTCATTTGTAATGGCAGTTTGTGACCTGTATTATCTCTGTATTGGTTTCCTAGTTTTCGGTGGCTTGTTGCTAAACGTTTCTCTAATAAAGCAAAGAATCCCTTCTTTACATTTTCGTAAGCAATCAAAAGTTTCCTAGATGCTACGACGGGCATAAACCTGAAAAGCTCCGCTCTGTATTAAGTAATATACAAAAAAATTTTCTCGAGCAAGCTCATTGACTGATAATTTGGCTCACAATTAGCTGTTGTTCCAGTTCTAATCTTTGCAATGCATCACCGTTATATGATAGAATGGACTAGCATGAAAAGCATGGAAATGCACTTCATATAGGATACAAAAAAACCTACGAAACCTTCTAAATGCTAAGATCAAGCCCTTTGCGTAAGGCACCACGCTAATAAAGAAAAGGATGAAGCTCCTGGTGCTAATCAATACCGAAGAGATGCGCCATGCATCCGACTTCACCAAGTATCGTTGGAGGTGATGCATAGCTGATCACCACAATAACTTGCAGTATACCAATGTATCAATTCGGTACTACTACCCTCCCAGAAAAGTTTGGCACCAATTCGCTGACCCCGGAGAGTGAAAGGAGGGTGGGGGGGGGGGGGGGGGGGAAGGTAGACGTGGTTAATTCAAAGTGCATTGCGGTGCACCTCCAACCATTGCGCTAGAAGCGTCCTTCCCGCGGGAGTACGTAGCAGTTTTTAGCACATATACCATTCATACTCATGGAGCGATAGAAAGAACAAAGTGTCCACCGCAATCTTCTCATGTTCATAACGTTTTAAAACTTCTACTTATCAAAAAAAAATATCGTTTACTCCCAAGAAATTAGCAAGTTCGTAGAGGCTGAAAGTTAGGCGTTATTGCGAATGTGTTGAAAAGTGTAGTGGCCAGTATTGCACACACCGAGAACAAATATAATTACTGTTGTTCTCAAGCCCGACTTTTTATTAACCTCGGCATTGAGTTATAAACCTGTTGTTCTCTTTTTTAAAGCAATCGCGAGGTTGTTATTCAGCACACGTCTTCCTCACAAGTATAACACATACAACGCAACGGTAGATGACGTTTCGGCAATATCGCTTTCTTCAGAGCCTGGAGGGGTACACTAATATGTAATATACTAAGTCAAAGCTTGAAAAACGCAAACAGGAAGATGGAAGTCTAAACAATAATTGCACCATCACCGGCTTCTCAAAAACCCACCGTTTTTATGTTTTCCACCAAGGAAGAACAGCCGCTCTCAGTCGCATATCGTTGATTACTGCAGCACCTCACATAAAAATCAGTTCTGAGATACGGGGTTAGATCTCAGGACGTTCTTCCCTGCTATTCGTTCTCGGAATTTTGGAATTTATCCAAAAAGCCTCGAGAAATTTGCGCGTTGGTGTTTTAGTCTCCTGTGCGATGATAGCGACTTTTACATCAAAATCTTCTCCGCTGTTTTTGTATCCTATGCGCGCCTAGTGGCATGCCTTGTTTTGATTTTCGTTTGCCATCTATGTGTTCTCTTATGCCGATAGATAAAAGTCTGCCCGTTTCGCCGATATATTCTTCTCCGCAAGTACTGCAAGAGTTCAGGTATATCGTACCTGAACTCATGCAGTCGCCAACTCTGCCGTAGAGGCAAATTACGCAGTTTGGTGTTTCACATAGACTATATTCTTGTTGAGCAGCATTCAGATCAAGTAGCTACACTAATCATCACCTCCTTTTCCTGGAATGTTTTTTGGACAAAACTGGCTTCCGTTTTTAAACGCTCAAATAAACTTATCAAGTAGCGGTTACACGGCAAAGTGGTACCGAAAGCCAAGTAACAAGAACATCCTCGTTCATTTCCTTTCTTCCCATCCTTCACACACGAAGAGAGCGCTTGTGAGAAACATGTTTCGAACAGCCACCTCTGTGTGCACAACCAGGAAACTAAAGGAAGAATCGCGCGACTTGGCTCGGCAAATAGCCATCTCCAATGGCTGCTAAATAGTAACACCATGAAATAAGTTTGGAAGGAGAGCGACGCCCCAAAACGGTGGGTTTGGTCGAAATAAAATCCCATTTATCTTGCCCTTCATTAGCGGCGAAATAAGTGTATCGATAAAGCGATGCTTAAAAAGGGCAGACCTAGAGGAATCTGCACCGATAGTTGAAATACCTCCAGTGGTCAGTGGTTCGTTACCGACAGTATGACCGTCTCTGTGAAACAACAAATTGCCTAATTTGTCCTTACGGCAGAGACGGTGATTGAATGAGTTCAGGTACGATATACCTGACTTCTTGTAATAATTGCGAAGATGAATATATTGGCGAAATGGGCAGACTTTTATACTTTTATCTATTCGCATAAGAGAACACTTAGGTAGCAAACGGAAATCAAAACAATGCACGCCACTAGGCACGCATAGGATACAAAGACATAGCGGAGAAGATTTTGACGTAAAAGTCGCTATCCCCGCACAGGGGCTAAAGCACCAACGCGCAAATTTTTCGAGGCTTTTTGGGTAAATTCCGAAAATCCGAGAATGAATAGCAGGGAAGAACGTCCTGAGATAACGCGTGATCTAGCCCCGTATCTCAGAACTGATTTTTGATGAGGGGTGCTGCAGTAATCAACGATATGCGACTGAGAGCGGCTGTTCTTCCTTGGTGGAAGGCAGATAAAAGACGGTGGGTTTTTAGAGAAGTCGGCGATCGTGTAATTATTGTTCAAATTTCCATATTTCCGTTTGCGTTGTTGAAGCATTTGACCTAGCAAATTACATATTAGTGTATCCTTTAGGCTCTGAAGAAAGCCATACTGCCAAAACGTCAGCTACCGTTGCGCGCTATGTGTTATATTTGTGAGGAATTAAACGTGCGCTGAATAACAACCTCGTGATTGCTGTAAAAATGAGAACAGCAGTTATTATGCTTAACTGGAGCAGGCTCCCTCAAACCAACTATTTCGTGATTACTGTTTTAAGTCTTACTTTGTTGTTTGAGGCACAGCATATTTGGGAAGAGAATGATCAGAGATGAAAAGCTGTCGTAGATCTGAATTAGCAAAGCGATATGGTCAAAGTACGCGACTCGATTTCAATTGATGTGAAAAGCGCAACACGTTTCGATCGAAGCCAGAATACGTTTTCGATTTCGGCTGTTTGAGCAACAGTGGAGGATAAAAATGTCTTTTTCGTGCAGACGTGTCACCTATGAAACAATAGAAACTTTGAAAACTACCTGCCGTTTAGCGACCGGTTTGACAAAAATTAATTAAGCCTTCCTTTTTCAAATTGCTGCGTAGCCCAATCGTATTGATGCAGAACATGACGAGCACGGGCGGTGCGGTTCGACCTTCGACTCACGTCGGGCTCACTAAGCCTTTCACAGCTCCGGAGTCCTGAAATTGGTAGTAATCTTGACTGCGAAATGTTCACTCTCTGCAATCCAACTGAGAACGCTCTAGTTCGACTTTCTCATGCTACTGGGAGAATCGACCAACCATCATTCAGCGACATCCATGACGAAGGAAAAGCCCTCAACGAACGGCATAATCAGAATGCGAAATATTCGAGAGTATCGTAAATATTGTATGCGGAGAGACGAATAAAAGATAAGCCCGTTCGTTCCTCACCGCAGACAGCTGCAGTCCAGAGTTTTGCAAATATCTCAGCATCATTGTAGTTGCGTTAATGTTGCCTGTCAAAAAATTGACCGTTTTAAATTTTTTGCTCGTATTGTTATTTCAACACCTTATAAAGCCAATTTTTCCCAACGATTTACCTCCTCATGGTGGCCAGGAGATGTTACTGGGCATGGAACTGCGATGTACAGCGGGGGAATTCGTTTCCCCTGCAGTGCCTTCCAAGCTGAGAAGAAATCCGGCGTTTCCATCAGAAAGCCTGGTTAAGAGTAAACCAATACCAGAATCCACCACCGTCTTGGTATCAAGGTCGTATGGTGGTGGGTCACCTTCTGATCCACAAGGGCTGCGACTGCCTGTAGTGGTGACGACTTGGGGCAGACTTTGGCCATACTGTCCTCGGGATTTCAGGGAACCACAATGACTTAACCAGCAAATCTCCGAAAAATGGTGATTATGGTAGGGCTCGCACAACTAGTGATGACGGGCTGTTCAAGTATTAAGAATCAAGTATAAAATCAATATTGTGTACATATCGTATCCTAAATGAGACTTAGAACAAATACTTGTAAAGCATGGAATTCTTCATATACTCACTTGGATACTGGGATGGCCCGTCTTCACCTGTTCTGTGGGCCACAACATAAAATCCATTTTTTTTCGGAATTTTACTGGTTTAGCCATTGTGGTTCCCTACTGGAGTCGCGAGATCAGCAAGGCCAATGTCTGCCCCAGATCGTCAACACAAGAGGCAGTCGCCGTCCCTGTGTATCGGAAGGAAATTTGCCACCACGCGACTAATTTGATACTAGAACGGTGGTCGATCTTGATATTGGTTTATTCTTTGTTTTTTACTGATGGATACGACAGACTCCTCAGCTTGGGGTGCCTTGCCGGAGAGATGAATACCCCCTGTACATTGCAGCCCAACACCCAGAAACTCCCAGCCATGTTGAGGCGGTAAACTGTTGGGTGGGTCCTCCACATAAGTGCTATTTACAGTAGTAGCAAATATGTCCACAGTTGAATCCTCGAAATCGAATCGAAAGAAGATATTTGAAAGCAGTTTTGTGCTGCAGAATCCACTCAAATTAATATCCATAAAATTGTTATGGTTATCTCTTAATAACTCGAAAGACCGACTTTCTATGAACCTCGGCATAGATAGTTGATATATTTATTTATGTGATCTTATAAACTGATCTTCTTAAGCTGACGCGAAGTTGGTACAGATCTTCGCTGTCGTTGTCGTTGTCGTTGTTTTTGATGTTATTGAACGATGGATGACGTTTCGGCGACTTCGCCTTCCTCAGAGCCTGGACGTATTTAATATTAGAATACTTTTTATTATTCGGTGGAAAAGAAGGTTAAAGTATTAACGAAGATCAAACTTTCAAATAGACGCCACATTGAACAGAAAGGTCACTCACCGTGATGTTATGTGCGGGACTGGCCCACGCGTTGTTTTCGTGGAGTCGCGAACAAGACACGCCCCAGGGTGAAAATATCATTTTGAAATAGGGCGCCAGGTCACGCGTGATAGTGAGGCATTCGTCCTTCCGGTTCATCTTTGGATTTTTGAAATTTATCCAAAACACCTCAAGAGTTTTGCGCGTTGATGTTTTTCATTCCTGCGCTAGGATCCGCACATTCACTTCAAAATCATCGCCGTTGTGCTTTTGTGCCCTATGCGTACCTAGAGGGGTGTTTAAACGGATTTTAGCTTTCCCATCTAGATGTTCTTTTATGCGGACACAAAGTGGTCTACCCGTTTCCCCGATATATTCCTCGCTGCATGCATTACATGAGATCAAGTATATTGTACCTGAATTCATGCAAACCCCGTCTCTCCCGTTAGGACAGATCATACAGTTTTCTGAGCTGCACAAACGATCATAGAGACGGTTTCGAACTAACTGGCGGCGTAGGGTATTAGGTGGGATGTCAGTAATCGTTACATAATTTTCAAGACCACTTATTCTTAAGCACTTTTTAATGGCGTGACTTACTTCATTTGATATGAAGGGCAGCTTAAAGGGAATCTTATTTTCGTCTGAAATATTATTTTGGGAAACTACCCAGTGTTTTCCTCTAACCCGAGTGGCTTCTACTTCGTAGCCATTGGAAATGGCAATTTTTCGTGCCAGGTTTCGCGGTTCCTTCCTTTCCTCTTCTCCTGTGCACACATTTTTAGCCGTACGATACTTTTTTTTTGTTATGGTTATGTTTGTTCTGCTAGAATTCATTATGTTCGTCTCTAACGTTGTTCATTACGTCACCTTTAAAAATACCATCTGAGGAAAAGCTCCATAATCTCTGCTTCCAAACAACACGAAGGAGTCGTCATTTGCTATCAACGCCATCTGTGATCTACTTTTTCTCAACTTTTGCTCACCCCAATCTCTGTTGAACCTAGCTTTACGGCGAATAACGTCGAGAATGATCGATGTCAGATATGAAACCTTACGAATGAAGAAAGTGCTAGGATTGGAACAAAATGTAAATTCGAGACATTAACTCAAAATTATGTACATTCATGTATACGGCATCAAAACTGGTAACCTTATTTGTAGTTCCCAGGATCTACTTTCTATTAACCTCGGCATTGGAATATGAATGCGTCGCTTTCTTTTTCAGCAATCGCGAGGTTTTTAAACAGCATACATTTACTTCCATAGAAAAACACAATACAATACAACAGTAGCTGACATTTCGGCAGCATCGCCTTCTTCAGAGCCGCTTTTTATGTGACTTCCAATGAGAAAGTTTAGAACAGCTGATTAGGATGTGGGATGGTGCAGTCATCAACCATATGCGACTATAATCAGCTGTTCCAAACTTCCTGATTGGAAGTCACGTAAAAAGCGGCTCTGAAAAAGGCGGTACTGCCGAAACGTCAGCTAGTGTTGTATTGTATTGTGTTTCTCTTTAGAACTAAATGTATGCTGTTTTAAAACCTCGCCATTGCTTAACAAGAAAACGACGCATTCATAACCTTGTTTATTTTCCTTTTCTTCTTTAAGAAGCTCTTATGAAACATATCTCATCGCTGGAGCTACACAATGCAAACAAAGCGTTGATGATGAATTAACACAGAAGCCTTAAAAATAACAACTCGCATTCTAATTGTGTATATATATATGTGTGTATAAACATATACATGTGTGTAAATATTTACACAAAAGATATATAGACCACTGCAGGGATTCGACACAGCAAACGTTGTTGCATGCATTGCAAGGCACTTCTGACCCCAGGACTACACTTGCCGCCATGTATACACATCATCTGGCTACAGAGGTCTTTTAAAAGCGTAATAAAGAAAAATGGTCGAGAGTAAACATATCAAAGCGACACACATTTTGGATGATTTGTTTACCACAGGCATCGCTTCTGCTCCAGATTCCAGTGTGCGGTTGTGATGAAGCATAGGAAGATATCGATGTCGAGAGCAACCAGCGTTATCCTCACCAGCGATAGGTTATAACAAAAATGAAGAGCAGAACAACGATATTACTCTGAAAAATAAAGCGGTGAGAAATGGCTGAAGATGTGGAACATCTCAGTTTAAATGCTTTGCGTCGCTCACGAAATAGAGAATCAGCTGATCCAAGAGGAACTAGCAAGACTATGACATGGACAAGAATATTCGCTCCTTGAGAAAACTGCAATCTCATTCTTTCTTTGATCTGAAGAGAAGCTGTGAAGATGAATTAGAATTTTCTTTTTAGAAAAAAGTTAGACACTCGCGAAAACGACTACAGCAATTGTTCAGTGAAGAAGTACTTTAGATGAATGTACGATAGCTTCAGCAGCGAATCTTAAGCAGGGAAGAAGAACACAAGAAATGGCGAGAAAATTTTGAAAGATTGTGAAAAATAAGCCCAGTTGTTAGCAGTGTCTTGAACTACACCCGTGGTAAATGAATCGAATTCGTGTCACAGGTAAACCTTTCTTCATTCTTTAGGGCTAGCAGACTGATACCAGAAATATCTGACAAGACAAAAACACTAGCCTCGTGCATCCAATGACCCCCGTAGGTATATGCATATATTATTTGTCAGATAAACAGCCACTCACTTCTAACAACGCTTGGCGAAATTGAGTACATGGAGTAAGCCCTATGAATTGATCAACGCCGAACCCTCTATCCGTCGTGCGCAATGAGGGAAGACCATCATTCGAAAAATCAAGTTTATGTAGTATCGGTCTTTAGCAGTGCCTATACAAATGGCATGGTTTTTTCAATCAAATTAACCATTACGATCTACGACACTTTTTTTGAATTTTACATGATCCGTCTTCACATTACTTTGCGGATTCCAGCTCTTCTTGCATTCATTTCGTTTCCTCAATCCATCTGCCACGAAGGTCCTCGATTTCGTGTGTGGTTCGGCTGCTGCTTTAGAATATTAACGCTTTCGCAAGGAATGTTACTGAATGGTAGTCAAGCTGAGTCTTCCCGAAATCTTGAAATTTGGTAAGGGGTTACGACGTGGTTTGCAGGAAAAGAAATGGACCCACTGTACTCCGGTGACACTCGAACCTCAGAAGTGATGAGAGGTTGTAGAGCCTGAGACTGGGTCGAACCAGCACTGGGCTCGTAAAGTAGTGGCTAAGACTCAAGATACACACTTCGGGGATAACGTGAACAACACACAGGTGGTCCAGCGGCAAGGCTTTGACGGCGAAGAAGTCGCCGAAACGTTAGCCATTGTTGAACAAAGCCTGCAACGACAATAAGAACATCTATACCAACCTCGCGTCGGCTTAAAAAAAGAGCATTTCATTAAAACATATATATATACAGATACACCGATTATTATGCTAAAATTTATACGAAGTTGATCTTTTGGATCCAGCTCGTAGGTTTATTAATATCCTAGCTGTTGCGCATAAAAAATAGGTGTTGTTGCTTTGTCTATATAAAACGTAGTTCGTAGAAATTTTTCTCCTTCTCTTCCGCAGCGCTAAGGTCTTAATGTTAACTCTTTGTCCAGTGCGTATTACAATTTTTCAAGACGGGGTACTGTGTGAAAAACACTCGCAGTGGTGCTGAGATATTTTCAAAACTCCGAACAGTAGTTATCTGCGTTGAGGACTGAAAACGCTATTATCCTTCCCAGCGGCTAACATTAACTAATGGTCTGATTAGCTGATAGGAGGCTTAAGTTGGATTACGTGACTTGTCTCAAATTCCTTCTTCATCGATTCGCAATCTCATTTCTTGAGCATTTCTGCAGCTTGCGTGGCTATGAACAGCGAACAGAACAACATGAACATGAACAGGGCTGTTAGAAAACTCGATGAGCATCGGTTTTACAAATTCGTCCTTTTCTCTTTCAGCAATCGCGAAGTTGTTAAACGGCGTAGGTTTGTTTCCATACAGTAACATACATACAACTCAATCTTAGCTGACGCTTCGGCAAAATCGCCTTCTTCAGAACCATTTCTTCGGAGTCGTCAACCATATGCAGCGCTGACCAACGGCTCTTCTTCAGTGGAAGGCACGTAGAAACGGCTCTGAAGAAGGCAATTCTGCCGAAACGTCAGCTACGATTATGTTGCATGTCTGTTTATTGTAATATTGCAATGTTGATATTGTAATTTTCGGTAACTATTCAAGAAGATGTAATCGGACAAGTGACATATAAAAAGGAAGTCCCCTCGTGGTGCGATGGATAACGCATCTGCATACGGAGCACAAAATTGCAGGTTCGAATCCTGCTGTGGTCGAGGGTTTTGTTCCAATCCCATTTCCTTGCATTGCTTGGCTCGTCAGGAAGCCTTCCTATAAGTCAGTGTCATCAACCATATGCGGCTGTAATCGGCTGTTCTAATCATCGTTATTGGAAGTCGCGTAAAAAAGGGGCTCTGAAGAAGGCGATACTGCCAAAACGTCAGCTACTGTTGTATCCTATTGTGTGTGTTTCTATGAAACTAAATGTGTGCTGTATAACAACTTCGCTATTGCTGAACAAGAAAACAATACATTCATATCCCAATGCGGAGATTAATAGAAAGTCGACCCTGGAAACTGTTACAAGATGGGTTTTACCATTTTCCAAAACTGTATGATCCTAGCAAAACTGTATTATTTTTGTAATGCTTGCTTTTATTGAAAAACTGGATTAGGGAAAAAGTAGCATTTTAAGCTATTTGGTTTAGTCATTTCACTCTGAACGTCTGGTTTGCTCTTTGAGGTTAGTTGTTAAATAGAAGTCATAATGTAATTTAGCCGTAAGATTCTCTCGTATAGGATACGCCTTTCCATAAATGGAAACTGCATAGCGCTGCTGGCGCTGAGAAAACTCTCATTTCTTATCTCACGAATTCTTATTTTTTGAGCTCGCACAAGATTGCTGACACATGTTCTGAATTTCATTGGTTAGCATCTATCCAGCACAAAACTCATTGGTAATTCTGACAGTGACTGGTATCTGTGTGACGCCGACGACACTGAATAAACTTCTTGCGACCTTTCATGTTTAAGCCGATGCGCGGTTGCTGAACCATATTTAGAAACTTAATTGCTGATGTTTGGCGAACTCGCCTCCTTCAGATCTTGCACATATTTTATTTAGCTCTAAACATAAAATTCAATGCTTTCGCTACGTTTTAGTGGAGATCTAACATAAAGATAAGCACTGATCCTTTAAAAACCACTCACTGTTTCCGTTTCGTAAGGTGTGAGACCACCCCTGCTCTGTATACATGTGTGTGGTGAGAACTTGAGCCCATCCCGATCAAAAAGTCAGTTTGGCCAAGAGTATTTTTATGAATTATTGCAGCATCTGTAACTGGAAGCGACCGCTGTAAAAGAGATGAAAAGATTCAGCAAAGGTCAATGTATAACAATAGTTAGACTAATTTCCGCAGCTGAAGGAGTTTCGGAATACACGTCCGGCACATAGAAAATTCATGCAAGGTACATGTTTAATAAAAACCGCTGTTCACCACTATTTGGACTACAATGCAACTTGTGATGAAGAAGTTGACACCTACGGAATAGAGATTGCTGAACTTGCCAACAAAATTCTAGCAGGAGTCTCAAGTCCGACGAACATTTGAATCGACCAGTCCACTGTTCTGCTTTGGGCTAGAGTCACACCCAGTAATCTCCATTTGAGGAATCTTGAAGAACTTTCAGAAAACACTCAACAAGCATATAGTTACGGGACGATAGTTACCTTTCGGTCACCTTTCTTAGGTAGGATGACCACGCTCGACGTTCTTCACTGGTCAGAGATTTTTTTTCCTTTTGGAGGTGGGCTATAACCGATTAATTTTACAAAAAAACGCAAACGTGTGCAATCTTACAGACGGTCGGATAAACTCTGTGAAACAATATGTGTTTTAGGACGAGCTCTTCTTGATCCAGCTGGCCACATGCATTGGTTTGCCGGCGGCTTTCCTCCCAGAACAGTAGCCATACATACAACCGGGTCTGTTTCGTGAGCAACGAAATGAGGGAGTCGACAGTTACTTTGTTTTGCCCTCATATTACAGTAAGTTTGGCTGTGGACATAGCTTCTTTCTACCAATACTAACAGATGCACGCGCCACAGAAATCATCCTATGAATTGGTTGCTCTACTTGGATCGACACCTCCCAGCGGCTTACTGCGTCGTCGTGGTTGAGCTGTTCCTGGGTGTCGGGCTGCGACATACAGCTGGGGGATCCATACCCCGGCATGGTCTCCCAAGCTGGGAAGGAGTAAGGCATTTCCATCAGGAAGCCCAGGTAAGAGTAAACGAATTCCAGAATCAACAACCGTCTTGGTCTTGAAACTAATCGCATGGTAGCAAATCTCCATCTGATCCACAAGGGCGGTAACTGCTTGTGGTGGTGGCTAACTGAGGCAGTCTTTGGCCTGCCTGACCTCGGGACTACAGAGAACCACAATGGCTAAAGCAGCAAAACTCCGAAAAATCGGGATTTTGCTGCGCTCCGCACAACCAGTGAGGACGGGCCGTCCAAGTATCCAAGTAAGTAAATAATTGGATCGATAACACCAATTAATAGGTAATTACCGCTCTTCACCTGCATTGTTGTAGCAACAACGGTTCCATTTGTCCAAAACAATCCACAATTGCTAAAGTAATTTATGCAGTAATTTGTCAACAAATGTGCGCTATTCTGTCGAAAAATCTGTTCAAAAACAATCAATATTTACAATTATGACAATGACAAGAATAAGAATTCATGACTTTCCAAGAGTCCGAAGCAATAGATACTCTCCGATAAGCCAACCGGAAGTATTGCATCATGAAAAATCTTCAATTTTATAGAAACTTCTGAAAATGAATATTTATAAATATTCCTCATTTGACTAAAGTGCCAAGATTTTTTTCACATTTGATGTGATGGAAAATCTCTTAGGACGTTATTAGAATAAGACAAAAAAATGCTGAACAAGAAAACGACACAAAAAAATGCTTTAGAAATCCATTACGCAGTTGTTAAAAGGAATTGAAATTCATGTGAAAGGCAAACACTTTTTTAAAGTATGTAAAATAGACTGATGCACCGTGTAAGCACCAAACACAGATCTCACACTTAAGTTCATACAAAATTCCAGCTTTTCACCCAAATCGCTACACATTTGCGACTTCCTCCATAATGAGACCATTTTGCAGTTTGTAGGCGAGCTCAAAGGCTTGTCCTAATGTGACGATGATCTCCGTAGCGACATCCTGAAAATGAGGCATTTCACCATTTTACCACAATCAATGTAATATGCAGAGATTTCCGTATTTGATGCACAATTACAAGAAACAGAAGACAAGCTATTGATGTAGGCGTCATTCTATCTACCTCTGCTGCGTAAGAGAGTGAGATACACTGAGAGGTTAATGGCGATTTGTGTTAAAGGCATTGGAATTCAATTAAATTCAATGTCTCGATTGTATGAGCTGCGATTATCTGACTGTCGATATGTCTTTTTTGTTCAAACAGCAAAAATAATTGCGTCAATGATACATGCACCACATAGAATTCAAGGAACTACTTTGCGTAGTGATCGTCAGACAACGATTTTGCAAAGACCAATGGAAATTGGTAGTTTCGGTCTAAAAAATACTGGTACCATCTTGTTATTTTTTCTCCCGATGAACGACGATGCGGTCCAGATAGTTCTCAATTGATTTCGAACAATGCACACAGCATGTAAGATGTGGACATGCCAGCAATGGTGTTGACGAGTACTGGCAATGGCTCACTAGATGTCCATGACTGTTTCTGTCCAAACTGGAAGCTGTACAGTTCCTCCTCGAAGAGAAGCGATGTCGTACTTTGGAATGGAAAACAAATGAAACGACTTCTTCCTCACTGATCTGATATGAAAGCACAATACGGCGGTGATTTAAGCAACAATGGTAAATAGAAGTAGTGGAAAATTTTCCATCTATCTAAAGACAGCAACGGTTCAATCGGTGACTACGAGGTCGATCATCTTGGCCATGTCATTAGAAATCTCGGAAAACGTTCAAGGTGCTCCTCTAAACTTCCGCAGGTTTGCCTGCGCGCTTGCTCGTGTCTCCTCAGTTTCAACGTTTTGTCGCTTATCTGGATAACTTCACAAATTCTGAGAAACTTTGTGGTTGTTTCTCTGCTTAGTTCTGTGACTCTGCGAAATTTTGTGAGCTCAAAACTACTGAAAACACGCTTGTAACTTTCTTCCTTCCTTCTTCTTCCTTCTAAAAGTCTTCTTGTAACCTTGAAAATTTCTAAATTCTTAACATTTTCGTGAAGGTCATCGATATTCTTCACATTTTCGATAACAGTACCTTCCCAAAGGCAGGCTAGAAAACAAGATAAATCCCAGTTTGCAACTGTTTCGGGAAATTTTTCCTTAGATTTCACGATTTTATTACACCCTTGTGTTAGGAACAATTTTTCGTGGAAGAAGCAAGGGGCCTTGCTGATCCCATATAATTCTTTGGAACAATAGTAGCAGCCCTTGCCCGTACTCTCCCCAGCACGCGATACCGTATCTTAGTCATATAAATTAATAAATTAGCAACAAAAATTAGGAATAAGTAGCGATTCTTGACGTGATGGATACTGATTCTTCTAAATAATGGCTTTCCCAATATTTTACCCTGAAATTTTCGTATTTTTATGAAGAATATATACCGCGGTGAGAACACAGAACACATGACACAAATTCTTCTCCACATCCTGGGATATGTAGGTGAAACAGTTGAGATCCCTCTCATCCTGACACACAATCTGGATTTGCGAGATTTCGTGTTCAACAGCCAGTCGCTGAAACATGAATTTCCACCGCCGATCCATAGGAAAGTATTAAGGAAATAATATCCGTATTAACAGCAATAAGAACGGTGGAAATCATTACAATAATAAGAATAAAAAATGATAAAAGATAGTAAATTCGTCACCACATCTTACAATGTGCAAATTATCTTGCAAACTGTAAAAACGAAGTGTAAATGTTAGCGTGTATGACTTTTCATTTTTTTCCTACTTCCAGTGAAACAACAGAGATCCGATAACGATTTTAATCAATGTTTTTTTCTGTCACATCTACTTTTCTTTAAATTTCACTTTTTCCACTTCTCATTTGGTCGTTAGGTCCGTTCTTTATTTATGTTCTCTATACAACTTTGTACAATGACATCCGAACTGAAACACTGTACAAGAATTACCCCGGTTCTTCCGTCGAGTATACGGACACCGTGGATCGATATTTCCAGGATGACCTGTGGCACTTTGGCAATTACGCGTATTGCCTTCTGTAAAACAACAGCAAAAACCTTTTGGAACATTTAAATTGCAGATCTGAACTAATAGTAATATTAATGTACCTTAAGTTTTACCATCGCTCGTCGGCTTTCCTCTGTACCGTCGATATTGGAGATTTCCATGCTACCCAGGTAATGAGCTAAGAATGATGCATGACTGTGAAGTAAGTCAATCTTTGCTGGATCACCATTTTCAGTGTCGTCGTTCTCAGCAAATGACATACTAAAACCAGAAACACGCCACTTCTACAGTCCTTATCACTCCCAAGCCATACGTTATTACCATACTTTCCACTCAAACGATACGAAAGAAAAACACAATCAGCCACATACGTTGTTTCGCATGGAATTTCCGTCAGAATATTTGACGTGGACGAAATTCCAGGTTCACGATTGTTCTTTAATTCCTCTTTCTTTTGATGAATTTCGTCAAGCTTGGTATTCATCAATGAATACAGAATACGGGCAATATGACCCGGTAGAGTTATACCAATTTTCTGAAAGTCATGAACTTAGTAAAAAAAAATGGACAAGAAAACAGGAACGAAAATCCTCAAGCATATCAGCTTACACTGAAAACTTCGAGTAGATAAAATCCAACGAACTTTATCAATTATAAACCCGAACCTCCAAGTGATCTCGTGTAAGCCCTACATTTCGCACAAGAACCATCGTCTTCAAGCCTGCAGTGACAAAGTTCCCAAGATAATCTGTTAACTCTAACGAGCACAGCCAATCAGAAACATAGTTGAAACTGTCTGAAACAAATCCGATTTCATGTAAATTGTACTATGTTATGATACTCCTTCAGTAATAACCAGAGAAATAACGTTAAATCAACAGTATCGTCATCAAATACTGCACGATAAAGCACTAAAACAAGTGAAACACATTAGAATGTTAGAGGTGCCTTCAAAAGAATGTAGTAACCAAACCAAAAACAAACTAACAAGCATTCGGTTTGGCACTCCTGACACTATCCAAATATGAAAGTATTTGTTGCTGAATCGGTTTTTCGATTCCTAGAGCCGATAGTTCTCGAGTCGTCAAACAGCCATGCTAAAGTATCTGACACTTTATCTAACTTTCTACTTGCTGCCTATTATTTTTTCATGGCAGGGTTTTACGTAAAATAGAAACACGATGATGCCAAGATATTTGCAAAACTCAAACCTCATTCCAGATTCAAGCCCGCGATCACCCTTTCTGGGGGCAAACGTGTTACTCACTGCATTATCTACGCACTTCTTTTGTCTTTCTCCCAGCCAGGTTGGCCTGGGTGTGGATTTTGCAAACATCTCAGAATTATTTTAGTTGTATATGACGTTTTCTACGGTGGGTTTCTAAAATCTAATCATCACAATGAGAAAAAACCTCATCATATTAGTAAGCCACGAACTTCTACTAACATTATCAAGAATGTCTACCTCTTATTTTCTGCTTATTATTAATTCTCACGGCAGGGTATGATGCGAAATACAACCACTATGATGCCAAGATAAAATAATTGCGAAACTTCGACCCCAGGCCAGACCGAAGCGTGCCTTTCCAGTGGCTCACGTGCTACGTACGGCACCACTGTGCGCCTCTTTCTGCCTTCCTCTCAGCCAGTTTTCTACCTAACGTAATCACCAAGTTTTGCAAATTTCTCTGTATTATAGCAGCAGGAATATTTCAAATCAGAAACAAAGGACTGGACTAAAACCGAATACGTCACTAAAGTCACATAATAACTTGTCGCCGTTTTTAAATTATTTAGAGACCACTAGAAATATCTAATAATTCCATGCAATAAGAGACATTTCTGGTTGTCGAACTGCGACGTACTACGGGAGTTCATCACTCTAGTACAATCACTCTTGTTGAGAAGGATCTCCACACCTACATCTGAAAACCGGGCTAAGAGTTGAATGAAGAAGATGGACGATGAATACGATGAACTTGAAAATGAAGCATATGTTCTAGTGACCTTTATTTAACACTCCAGCGACTACGCCAAATTTCACCCCCTAGAGAATGGGCGACACCTAATGTTTGCCTGAGCTCTCTCTGTGATACCGATAGATGTCAGAATCGCCAATTAAGAATGTTTTTTAGAAAGGCGTCCCTTTGATGTGATTTCCGTCCTATAAATCGGATTTTGTCTCCGTTTTAAAAAAAATTTCTGCGCTTTCCTTATCCTACGTATGCTTCATTCTCTTCTACAGACTGTCCCGTATTTGTCGTGCAGCATATACAACTATTATGCATGAAGAAATGTACTCGTCCACTATGCAAATGTACTGCTGTTTCAACATTAATGAAGTTGGATACGTACTGCAAGTAATATTACAATGTTCATCTCATACTTCTGATATCCGTTCATTCCTAACAATACCGAAAAGTCGTCATAGCCGTTGAAAAATAGTAAACAACGAAATTCTAATCAAAAATTATGCTGCACACTGAAAACGCTGCCAGTTCTTCGAGGCAGAGGCATTTCCGTACCTCTTCGCTGTCTACACTCTCAAAGCCGCACATTCTCCCCAACAGAAACACTTTTCCGCGGCAAATAGAGAAATTGGTGAGAAGTTGTTAAGAAGATACCCTCCCATGGATTATGAGCACCATAGTTTCTGCCTTGGATAAGGAATCGATTGACTGCAAGAAGTGTGGGAAAAAACTACTGTGCATCAAAATAAACCACCGTTAAGAAAATGACACCCATAGATGTCTTACGGGCCGGTTGCGCGAAACCATTACGACACATTACGACACCTATATGTTTCATTTGTTGCGATAGTGTTAATAATAGTTAAGACGACGATTATTGTAATTTTAAGTTGTCGAGTGTTTTATTACATTACTGTAGGGAACTTACGCTTCTAATATGTCCCCCAAAGATGATTTTAGTAGTTGATTAACATTTTAATAATACGGATATTAAGCAACAATCTCTAATGCTCACCAGTTGCGTAAGCCTATCAAATCCAGCTCGGGTTAAAATCTGACCAACTTCCGCAGCTTTTGGATTTGGAATGCCCACTGTTGTGCACAGCCATTGACTTACTGTGATTTGTTCCTTAAAAAAGAAGTAGCTAAAATTGGAGAAATTTGCTAGAAAAAAATGCTGCAAGCGATTTTTTTGTTCAGAAAATATCTAATTATTTATACATGAATATCACTACAAAAAAAATAAAACTCCTCGCGTTGATCAATCCCTGAGGGGCGCGCCATGCATTCGACTTACTTGAGTGTCGTTGGAGGTGATTGAATGCATATCTGACCATTACAATGACTCGAGGTGGCCTACCGATGTATCGAGCCAGTGCTACTATCTTTCCAAAAAAGTCTGGTACCAATTTACCGCCCCCGGAAGGATGGAAGGCTTGGTGAACCAGAAACGTTGGGATCGATCCTACGTGTGTGTTGCACGGCGCCTCCGACCACTGCGCCACACGCTCTCGAATTTACTATACACCGGAAAAAGTACTAAATAAGTTCATATGTAGATACATCAATAAAGAGCTGCCTGAGGTTTCTGAAAATTTTTCGTCAATTTCCCATGCTATCAAATCAGTCGATCATTTTTTTCTACTAATCAACTAGGTTTTTTCTACTACAAGGTCTTACACATTCAACACTCATTTTCGAACTTATTTCATCCTAAGGAACAATACTCATCCTTAAAACAAGAAATCCACATTTAATACAGTAAAAACAATAAAAAGAGAGGAATAGCACTCAGTACAAAAAAGGACTTGCGAAACAAATTAGGAAATTACAGAAGATTATACAACTGACCGATTCAGGTTTGCAAGTTGATGGAGACGAAGTATTGCAACTGTGACGATTTGCTGACGGTTGTGAAGTGAGCTGTAGTGTTAATGCTTGAGTACGACGATCCCTCAAAAATACGGCCACCTGCGATTCGTAGTTGGCTGCAAATACCGACTCTCGGCAAACAGCACCACCAAACGACGAAAGGATATCATCGATCTGAAAACATCAGTATTTTCATTAGCATTTTCATCTATTGCAGTTAAAACTGTATTGGGTCCGTTGATATTAAAGTAGAATGCCGGTATATGCAAGAAAATCAACAAGCGAACGTTAAATATAAAACAATTGGCCAGGGACGTGTGCAGTTGATCTTTCGTTCGATCTCGTGCCTCTCATCAAGCCTTCCACCCCTCTGAGGTTGGCAAATTGGTGATAGGCTTCTCTGAGAAGATAGCAGCACTGAAATGCTTCACCAGTAACCAGTAGAGGTCACTGTTTAGGCTAGATATGGACTCAATCATCTCTAACGATGCTTAATGAAGTCGAATACACGGTCCATCCATCAGGGGTTAATCAATGCCGAGCGATTTATCCTTCATGCGTTTATATGCACATAGTCATGCTTGTGTACATTTCTGTTAATAACTCAAATCTTTAAAATTACGTTTTAGATGTCTATCTCTTTCAAGAACCTCACTGCGAAATGCGTTGAGCGATATCGCGTCCAATAATGAAGACTGACCTTTATTACAGTATAATCTAACAAATTACTCTAGAGTATAGCAACCACTCACTGCCAAAACCAGCTAGCCATCCATGGGTATTATCGACAAAAACAGTAGAAATAGAGTGACTGTTGCAAAAAAATATGATGCACTACCAGTTTCTCTCAGATGAGCGGAGCCATCACAGCTGTTTACAAACCGCAACTAAATTCCCTTACCACCGGCTTCAGTCCATAAATTAGTTATGCGATTAAAAGTGAGATAGGAGAGGTATAGTTTCGTATAAGAGTTAAAGGTCAGTGAAGAGAGAAGTGAAGTACTGTAATTTTGAATAATAGGGAATATTAAGTGAAGAGAGCAGCAAAGAAAATTAGATAATAAAATAACAGCTAGTTCTAAACTGGTAGCTCTATGAAACTTTCTGTGGCTCTCAATGAGTTGTTGGTTTATTGCAACTTACTTATTGAACATTAATGTAATTATAAAAACAAGATAGACATGGATATATCAGAACACCACTCTATCAAAAAAAAACCGTGAACACAACAGTGATCCCCTTACAATCATTTTTCTCTTAATTTAGTAGCCACCTTCTAGTTAGAAAATTCACTGTAAGGGAGTAGAAGAGTTAGTATGTAATGTATTAAGTTATACTTCACGCTTTTTCTATTGGAGCACACCTTTTTCCACTCTTCGATTTCATTGATTAACTCGCTTGCTTTATTCGAATCCATCTGCGAAAGTCGTCCTGTGTTTGCATCCCAACCAGGTCGCATTTTCACTACACTTGATGGGCTTTCATCGCCACTTAAACTGACATCAACTTTATATGGTAAAAGTTCCACAGAAACCTGCAAATGTTTCTACATTCAAGCAACACACCTATTCTGATGATACAACTTATAGAACGACGTATCCGACGAAGGAGTGGTGGAAATTCGCGAAACCACTGGCAATGAACACGACGATGTTATCGTTCCACCACTACATTCTAAAAGTCTAAATGCTCAAAATATAAAGATGACGTTAACAAAACAAGAACGCCATGTGGATATACTCGGCTAAGTGAAGAAAACTGACCCAGAAACGAGAGAAAGCCCACAAAATGAAGATATCATGTACTTCATTGAAGACGAAATCAGAAAAGAAAGTGAAATAGTCGTACTGAATAGAATATGGCACTAACCTGTTGCTTCTGGAGAAAATGACAACTGCTCTGATGGGGAGATTTTGGCACATACTTTAGACTGAAAGATGAACACGAAAATCCATTTCTGAGCTAGACATTAGCTTCATGCACAACAAAAAAATTAAAGCTTTCAGCATTGATCAATTCCTGAGGGCTGAGCCATGCATTCGACTTCATTAAGTATCGTTGGAGGTGATTGAATGCATTTGTGGCCTTTACAATGACTCGCGGTGGGCTACCGGCGTATCGAGACAGTGCTGTTATCCCTCCAGACAAGTCTGGTACCAATTTTCCGATCTAGGAAAAATGGAAGGCTTGTTGAGCTATGGGTGCGGGTGAGCGATTCCACGTGTGTATTGCAGGGCGCTCCTGACCACTGCTCCACACGCGCCCATAGCTTCATGCAACGGTATAACAAATTGAGGACCACAACGAAATCCAAAAGACAAGGAAAAAGTTACATTTGAACAGAGCTTGTTGAAGATTTTACTCCGAGAAGAGTCAGGAGAAGGAGGTACGTCAGAATAATCAATTGTAAGTGTTGACAGGGAAAACTCCATGCTTGAGCGATCGTTTCTTCCGAGTCGACTGTCAATCTAAGAAATTTCGTGTTCAGATCAATTTGCTAAGTGAATATAGTCAAGTCAACAACGTTCAGTATAAAGGTTATCTGAAAGAAAAAAAAAAAGAAAATCACTAACGAATGCGTTTGGTGTCGAAGATGTTGCTGTAGAGATGTTCGAAGTGGTCAACTGCTAGAATTCGTGTTATAATACGAGTAAAGTAGAGCGACCAAATATATTTCCTCTTAGATAATATTTTGAATATTTATTCTAAAAAATTCAGCGTAAACGAAATTTTATTCAAACAGTTCTAAATGGATGATAAGAGAAGATTTAGTGGCTCCCTTAGGATAGGTAACTCGTTCACTATTGGTTAAGCTTAAGAGGTCGGAATAGCCCAACTGTAACCATCAAGTTGAAAGTCCGGATTTCTTAAGATTTCTAATTTACATCGATGATTGTGTCAAGTGCATACATGAGAAAACTCATTAAGTTCTCAAACGACTTACAGTTGTTGATTCGCGTTCGGGTGTAACACTAGAGCTGAGAATACTTGTAGATGTACTGCCCGTCAATTCCTCTGGCATAGCAAGAGGTGCTCGACCAGCAGGATTGGAACGTGAAAAAGTAACTGGTGAAGATGCTGAAACAGATGTATTAGCCGTGAAGTCGACATGAGCAAAGGTTCTTTTGTTTAATAAAAGAATAATTCATTTGTTGCGAAAGTGAGCAAGAAGATTATTTGTTTCTCAAATAAAAACGCATGTCACTATAAATGCTAAAAATAATCGAACAACGAATGGAAAATTCTTTCTTGGTAATTAATGACTTCATTATTTTTGCTAAATTTATGGTAATTATCATGCAAGAAGACCAACGTCAACCTCCTAATGTCGAGCACCGTTATTAATAATCCTGTTAACTTTGTAAAATTCATAATAAATGTTATAGAAAAACACTAACATCGACCAAATGTAGAGCAGGCAAACGTCGTTGTCGAAGTTTTGCGTGAACTGAATTGGGGACTCAGATTCGATCCGTTAAAAGTTTCACGAGTCCGCAAAGAACTATTGTCTAAAGAGAAAGGGCTATATTAATAGAGTAGCACTCGTACATAGGCATTCCTTATAGAATTTGATGTCCTTCCGTTTACAAAGTTCTCAAATAGATGAAAATATTACAAATAGATCTAATCTTATGCAGCACGACAAGCCTACGTTTTAATCTGATAGTTTTGTTACGTTTTAGAAAGCTAACTGATCGCAAATAATCGACGATGCTCAAGAAATGTTAGGAGTTTTCACAATAGGTTTCTCAGTTATCATATAACCCACAACTACTTAGATAATCTGAAGGCTAGGAAAAACTCGTTGGGCATTCTAAGTGGCAAAATGAAATCTTCTAGTGCTAAAAATAGTCAAATTAACAACCTAAAACAACGAAGAAATAATTTTCAATCGATGAGAAACTGTGTTGAACTGAAAGGTGTTTCAATTCAGGAGAAAGTTTAAAGAAGCCTGAACCTTTTTTGTCGTCCTGACTCTTTTCTTCAAGAGTCTCGAATGTGGAAGGAAATGTGTTCAAGACCGATGGTCGCATCCGAGGACGGGCTAGGAGAAAATATTAGTAGAATGGATGCAAGAAAAACTAAACAATTAAAGTGCAACTTGTAAAAAGCCGGTTAAAAGCATTTATGAGACAAACACCCACAAGTCGGAAGGGTTTGAGTTTGTTCTTGGCGGAAAGATGCCAAAAATGACGATCCGTTTGCTTTTCCCACCGTTGACGCACAGTCGTGACTCCACCGGCTTAATTTTACATAAAATGGAGGAAAAAACGTAACTTTAACTTGAAACTTGATTAACGTAACTTGAAACTAACCATCATGCGAAACTCATCTATGCACATGTGCTTTGGTATCCTTATGTGTAAGCAGGTTATGTACAGGAGCTACTGCATCGCTCAAAACTACGTTTCAATCAGTGAAGGGAAAGGTGAAACGTATTTGTTACAGATGCACTGCAGCACATGGATGACAGTTGGTAAGCTGTTGTAATAAATTAGAAACACATGAAGTACCATCTGACATCACATTCCACATAGAAATACAAGTCTGTTCCCGAAATGACCTACGGGTAAAGCCAAGTTTTTAATACAAACTCTTTGGTATCTGGTCTACACTTCTATTCGGATGTCCACTAGAGGGTGAACACGTGTTCTCCAGTGCCGACCCATGGTCACTTTCTCACGAAATGCGAGTGAAAAAAACAAAGGGATTGAAATCAAAATACGTTTACTGCTTTCGGGTTGAAGAAGTCGGTGATCAAGGCGTCTAGAGGTAATGGTGCCTTAAGATCTCTAACGAGTTCATTGGATATAGATCAATCTCTGTCGATAGAAGCTAAATATAAACACGGCCATTAAGCAGTGCGCATTAGAAAAATGTTAGTCATAGGTGATATAGGGTTAATCAAGAGGTATGGTTGATGGAACGCAACCCTAACGTTAGCTTGTATTCAGCTAGAAATTTAAAACAGATATTGAACGCTTCTTTTTTCGGTGTTCAGTTAGAGTTCAGCTGCAAAGTATATGCGGAGACAAAAAGGAAAACTAGAGGAAACTGAAGTATAAATGCGCCAAATACTATACTTAATAAATACTAAATCTTAATAATTGTCCCAGAATTTATATTGGAAACATATAAGTACCTATGACCTGGCGTGGGGGCGTTATCGTAGACGATAAGATTTCTTGGTATATTGTCGTACGGATAAGCAGGATTGTATGTGTGTGTAATGCCGTCACTCTGTATCAACTTTTGATGCCATGTGTGCCTTGTGTCATACACCGGTGGAATGCGATAGATACAACATGGTGAGTCTGACGGCAGAACGCTTCCTGAATCCGAGTGAGATTGTTCAGTAATGACGAGCAACTAAGTAGTTTTTTGTGTTCTCCAATTTGATTACACATTAGATCCTTTAAATATATGTTCACTGATAAAAATTTTCAGGAAACATTTCATTTCCCGACTTTCAAGAACCCTCTAGAAAAACAAGGCAAAAAACAGAAGAAAATGCATAAAGAACAAAGTAGACTTTATATTACATCTCTATACATCTAAAAAACATCTCTATCAACATCGTGCAAGTTCATCAATATAAACACATGATGATTATTATAGCACCGAGGTTAGATGACGGTCGATTTCAAAATTAAAGTAGACTTTGCTCAATATGATAGCAAACGAATAGCTGCCTATGGTAGAAGCAAAAGAGATTGTTTAGACATTCCAAATTAGGTATGCTACATCATTATTCTTATTACTACGACGTAGTCCATATAGCCATAAAAATGGCATAAAAAAAAGGAAAAAAACGATTCATATTCGATGTAAATTTTCCTAAACCTTTCTTTCATAGTCAAAACAAGTAAATAAAGCTCATTTCCCTATTTCAGAAATGAATGATATTTTTAAATAGCAGAGAAATAACAACTACTTAAAGCTCTAAAAAGGACGAAGCTCTCGGCGTTGATCAATCCCTGAGGGATGCGCCATGCATACGACTTCATTAACAATGGTTTGGAGGTATTTCATTGTATACTTGGCCTTTACAATGACTCGCAGTGGCCTACCGATGTATCGAGGCAGTGCTGTTGTCCTCTCAGACAAGTTTGCTACGACCAGCTTACCGACCTCGAAAGGATGGAAGGCTTGGTGGGCCATGGGCGCGAGGATCAACTACTTACAAGGTTAAAAGCTAGTTCTCCTTGTTTCTAAAACCTCAGTGCTTTCACCGGAATATTCAGATTTTATGAAAAGAAAACCCGGGCTCTATTTCTAAATTATTGGCCGTGATTAATGTAATTGAGGCGGGAACCATTTACGTCAAATAGAAAAAAACAAAAAAAAAACAGGAAAAAATCGCAAGAGTAGAACAGTGACAGACGTTTCGCTTTACGTATGATCTAAGTTTGAATATATCTTATATAATATATATAATATATATAGTTGCAGCTATGGTTCTTTCGAAGAATAAACATGTAATGGAATGCAGTCGACCAAATGGACGTAAGTGATAACCTCGTTGTGGCGATAATGTTGTCCTCATTGCGTTAAATTTTAGTGGAAGCGTGTTCCCGATACGTTTTGATTGTTGATGACGAGTTTTGTTCATCGGTGATGTTATGGGAAATCGAGCAATACCACGTCCAACATCTGAAGCATCTATAACTTTCAAACTTATAAGCTGTTTTAGTTGTTAAAGAAGCTTCAATCTGTTATTTTTATTGATTATTTCACCAATCAAAAACGAAAATGCGGTGAAATGAGCCGAAACTCACGCAAAACATTTCGCTCGGCATATCCTCATTGATTCAGCCTGACTCTACATATCTCTTAGCTCAATCAAATCTCGAGTAAATCACAGTTTCTCCACGCTCGCGAACTTACAAACAAGATATGAGACAAGAAGTGTCTCTGCACTAGTTCGTATTACAATTGACCTACTGCCACTTACCGTACATTCGGCTATTCCATGTGCGATGAATAGGAACCGGATGAAGTTCGGGAGCAGTAGTTCTTAAAGATGTGTCCTCCCCATATCTTATTGCATTTTCAGTCCTGAAACACCACTGAATAGTAAAAACAACAAAGTTGTAACCGTCGAAATTCCCACAGTGTCGTTTCAACAATTGGCATCGCCTTCGTAGTCGAACTACTTTGTTCGCCGACTGTAATAATAGTGGTGTTCTGAAAACGTTATTTTATAGTCTTGCATAATAATATTACTCAACGCTAAAATTTTCTCGTAAATTCCTCAGATTACTTTAAAAGTTCAAACAGATATCCCCTAATCTTGTGATAAATCTAAAAGTAACGCCTGGGATTGTCGGAAACATTCTCAAAATTTTTCGCATAATCCAACAGTAAAGCACTTCCTCACTCTCTTTACATTCAAAATACTGAGGAAATTCTCTATTAACCTATAATGGACGTGTGGAATTCAGGTTGGCCAGTATAATGGAAAACAAGCAATTTTCTCCGCTGCAGATGCTCTTGTTGTTTTAAGAGTAGAAAGTATTTTTTTTAAATAATTGGATAGTTTTGGTGCTTTTGAACACGAAAGAACTGTAAGAGAGACATTCTCTATCCTACTGTGGGTATGAATGATATGCATGGTGCTATTTACTATGTGTTACTGTGATCCATCATGCAAGTACATTACCGTCAGCATTTAGAAGTATTTTGAACCCTATCAAACCCATTTAAACCTCTGTTTCCTTTTTGGGTCTCAAAAAACTTCCGTTGTGACTGATTTCTTAAGCGTATATACATACATATATATATATTTATATATATATATTTAACCGAGCTGTTAGAGGTATATATACATACATATATTTTATATGTAGTAGGCACTGGGAAAACAGTGCAATATAATGCGGTTCAATCACTACGAGGCTCTGCCTCAACCGCACCCAGGGACAACCAAGCTTACCATTCATTTGGGCCGTCACATCGTTCCCATACTTGCCTAGGATTAACTGTCTCCCTGCAATCCACAGCGACAGCGACTTACCCGTGAGGAAGGGCTAGGAACATCGTAGTATGATTGCACCAATATTTAAGGTAGAAACGAGATGACTAGCATTGCACGACATTCATAAAGTGAACCAAAAATTCTCAAGCAGCAACCGAATCCAAACGGAAGTTGGAAGGCCATCTTGGATGATGAATGCGAAAAAAAAATGTTCTTTTCCCACTCAAAAGGAGTACACTCTGATAGTACATCTATGTAAACACAGAGTTCGACAAGCTGCATATGAGCGTGTGTTCGTCAAATCAGGTTTGGTCAATAGCGAAGTTATGTGGCCCGTATTAGGTGAAAGTTACGTGGCTAATAGCGAAATGTACACGTAGTCGGGTCTATGTCAGTGTGGTTGTCTATACAATTTCATCTGTGTATATTGACTAGACCACAAGTCTTCTCTCATGTGACGCATGACAAATGTCGAAAGCCACCTTCAACAATTAAGCCTGGGTAAACTTCGATAAAGCTAGGCAAACTAGACGGGATTAGGTCCAGCCATGTGTGCTATCCTTGGATACAACGAAACGAAAAGTGGTGAAGTAAAGTCGCTCATATAAAAGATATACTGGTCCTATACACGTGCTTGAATAGTTCGATGTTAAACAGGATTAGCTTGTTGGTACGCGTGACAGTGATTCAGGTGATAAAGGTAAATGACCGGTCATTTTGACACATCTGTATAGCTAAGCTGAGGATATCTGTATTTACATGGAAATGTACCTCCTGTACGGTAGATTTTCCTTCGACAGCCTCCTCCTTGACTTCATGCAATGAAGGCCTCGATGTTGACGATGCTATCAAAAAATATGGTATACCCTTTAAAAAGAGAAAAAACACAATAAAATGACTGAAAGTGATAATCTTATATTCATTTTAAAATGTGACTATTGTTTGAATGAAGTGAATCTAACGAGCCCGAACGAAATTTAAGCGCCCTCATAAATACCATACTTTCCTCGACACAAGAAGCCGTAAGTTCTAACACCAAAAAGTGAGCAATAGATAAATTTCAGAAGAAAGTTGCACATTTTCGCATTACTACTGTGGTTGGGAAACTTTCTATCATGTGGATGACGAACTGGAGCAATAACGTCGGCACAGAAAAAAAGCGTCATTTTGTAAATTACCATGTGAAATAGATGGCAACGGACGCCATATATCACCAATCACGTCTTCGTCGACGATACTTCGCTCCGAATCTCTTCGATCGATGCCCGAATCGCTGGACGAGTTGAAGTGCTCGGATTCGAGGCGTTGAATGTAGCCTTAAAAAAAAGGTTTTGATTCAATGCTTAAGACTATACTCAATTATGCCTTGAAGAAACCGTAGAAGTCAAGGGAATACTTTTAAAATCAAGTAAAATTATAGCAAGTAAAGTTCGTCAGCAGTACTACGTAAGAAAAACACGAAATGATGTGTTGTTGAATTTTTCATACCATCAATAATCTTTCGACATTCACTCCATCCTTCGCGACTCTGTATTATATAAGTAAGATCAGATGTTTGATTTCCTTCGTGCTCACGCAACACATCAAGCGCTGTTCGCCCTTTGCTATCTCGAATATGAGGATTGATTCCTGAAAATTTCACAACAAATCCAGACTTTGTTAACACGGAAATGAAATGGTTCACTGAGACAAAGTTAACTCTTCGTTCATTATCAGTTATCTAACTGTTAAGGTTCAAACGCGATTTTCGCTAAGTTTTTGCTCAACCTTCGGCATGTCTGATACCATTACATTTTCCTTTAAATAATTTTATTCGATTTTGAATTAAAGTTTTTTGTTTGAGTTTGCATCAGTTACCTTCTCGTTTAACCGTAATGGGATAATTGGAGTAAATTGTGAGAAGTGGATGCTATTTATCAACTTTGCTTTCTACATGGACTCGAGTGCCGCAGTGATATAGATGCTGTTCAGTAGGCGCAAGATCGTAGTTCGACAGTGCACTGGGCAAGAAAAGCCTACCATCCTCTCAAGGAAACGATCCAGTAGAATTATCCCTGTCACACCGTTTCAGGAAAAATGAACTCGACCAGCATTCCACGAAATTCATAAACACGACCAGAAGCACTCAAGCAGCAGCTGAACCCACGCGCTAATCCTACGACCTTCGTAGATGATGGATGCGAGACTCAGAAGTGCATGCAGAAAATGCAGGAATTAGCTTCTTAAGACCAAGTCTTCACATTCACGCTTAAGCGTAATTGATTTCTCAATTTAAAATTAGAACAAGGATCTTCCTTCATTCCAAAGAACATCAAGATGTGAAAGTTGTGGTCTTTATCCAAGCTTCGAATTTCAACGTATTTGATTTTAAAATGCCGCTTAATCGAATGATGGAACAGTCGAGAATTTGACTACTTTAATCAAAACAGAAACCAGCGAACAAACACATTCTATTTTACCTTCATCGGTTAGATATCTGACTGCTTCAACTTGTCCAAACACTGCTGCTACATGAAGAGCAGACCCTTCGTCAGTGACGAAGTCGAGGTCAAAGCCACCCAATCGCAAAATCTGAGAGGAAGATTTTCTAACAGCTCAAAAACTATAATAATCCTGCTATAAGTTTAATTGCTTAATGTCCTATTCAAAACTGATAAATTCAGCAAATTAAGGGACATTAATTTCTGTAGGGGGCATGTGGCGAAGTGGTCAAAGGCGTCCGCAATACACATGGGATCAATTCCCGTGCCACTAGCCCACCAAGCCTTGTACCACTACAGGGTCTGCAAATTGGTACCAGACTTGTCTCTGGGAGCATATCAGCACTGGTCTCATGCATCGGTAGGCCACCACGAGTCATTTTAAAGGCCAGATAAGCATTCAATCACCGCAACGATACCTAATGAAATCGAATGCATAGCGCACCACTCGGGCATTGATCACCGCGGAGAGCTTTATCCTTACCCTTACTTTTTTGTATGAAAAACAGTAGTGGCCCACACTGCTAAATCAGTAGCTATTAGGCTCTAAGCTTCAATCTAACCACTCCGATTTGTTCATTTCAGCTTTTGCTGAGGTATTTTTCGTTGAGTAGAAATAGTGAGACAGCGAAAACGAAGGTTCTACGATTTAACTACCAATACATAAAAAAATCAGCTCAGCAGCGAAAATCAACAGTAGCTTATTTTGATTGAGAGAGTAATAGGAAGGAGAAGAGGAAAGACACGTATGCTTGCAGTTATAATGAGGAAACCCGGAGTGTTTTTGCAAGAACATATTCAGTTCACTTGCAACGCAAAATAGTCTCTGCTGTCATTCCTGATAGAAATTTTCAAGCCGAGTTTAATGCTCAGTATATGAAAAAATTTCGACTAATCAAACATTAATAAAAACAACCTTTCGTGATTTAAACTGTTCCCATAGGGTGCTCACTGGTGCTGGAAATAGGTGTGGATTTTCAGCGCTGGAGTCAACCATCAACTATTAGGCTTACCCAGTATGAGAAGGAATTCGATACCTTTTTGCAGCAAGACATATTGAAGTCATCCTTTATATAAAGAATATCCTTTGGCTTAATCGATATGCATTTGCAAAGAAACAAGAAAAAAGAAACTTCCGAAATAGTGAAATTTCATATAGAATTTATGGTTCTGCAAGATGCTTCCTAATGACGGAGTATGCAAGTATAGAAGCTCTAGCGTTGTGCTCGATCGAAGAAATATATTGGAGGGAGCCCATCAAGCAATCGAACACCAAAAATTGTTAACAATAAAAAAACAGACCAAAATCGGAACACTGTTGAATGCCCAGAAAAAATCACTGCAATTTTAGGTATTTGTTACCTGAAGGCACTGAATATGTGAATGTCTTGCTGCAGCGTGAAGAGGATAGACCACTTGAGCTCGGATTTGACCATTCTCACCAGTAGATGAGCAATCAACAGCAGACTACAAACGAAGTATTTAAATACAAAAGTTAGCTGCACCAAAAGATTCTTGAGCACTCATTTCTAAGAGGACGATAAAATTTCACTACTATGAAGACATGTGTTCGTGCTATTTCCTATCATCGATTTAAAAAGCTATTCTTTTTAGAAATAACCAAAGACACGTACTTGTAAAGCAAGCTCTGGACAAAAACCAACGAGTATTTTGCACACAACAGCATGCCCGGTTCGAGCTGCGACATCAAGAGGTGTTTCAAAACGAGCATTACGAAGACGAGGATCAGCGTGATGCTGAAATTTATCAGATGTTTGCCTCCAATTTCATTCTTCATTTCAAGAAATCATTTTTATTGACCCAATAATCTTTGTTCTTTCACTCATCTCAAGTAGCCCGATTACAATAATGGATGAATTCCGAACTTGTGAAATTGATAAAGCTATTGGATATCTTGTTTGTGCGTTAGCAAAGTTTTATCTATGGATCCACTGCGCGATGTATACTTCTAACAAACGATCGCTCCTCTCCCTTCACATTGATCTTCATTTATAAACTACACAAAATCCAATCCGCTCTCCTCTAAAAGGCTCTTTCGCAGTTGCGGGACGTTCCTGGGTAGTCAACTGCGATGAATAGCGGGAGTTTATTCCCCTGATGGGTCACTAAAGCTGGAGATCAGAAAGCTATTTCCATTACGAGGTCCTAGATAAGAGAAATATCATAGCTTTCATCCTATGCTACCGTGCTACCGGAGCCTTCGTTATTGTCAGAAGCAGCACAAAGGGCATCCTGCCAAACCTGTGATGGTTTTCGTTTCCGTCAAACACGCGAGGCTCACCGCGTAGCATGAAAAGGACGAATTCAGTGTACTACTACCACCTCGAGTAAATGATGAACGAAACTACATGTGATACAGGTGGCACGTTAGCAAATAATTTCGGAGAGGTAAGTTCCATTGAGGACGCGTGTGGCGCAGTGGTCGAAGGCGCCTTGCAACACACACGCGGAATCGATCCTGGCGCCCATGGTCCACCAAGCCTTCCATTCTTCCGGGATCGGCAAATTGCTACCAGACTGGACTGGGAGGATATTAGCACTGGCTCGATATATCGGTAGGTCGCCGCGAGTCATTTTAAAGGCCAGCTATGCATTCAATCACCTCCAAACGATGCTTAATGAAGGCGAATGCATCGCGCATCCCTGAACGATTGATCAACGCCGAGAGTTTTATCTTTCATCCTTTTAAGTTCCTTCGATCTCTACCAATGACCCCTAGATATGGAGCGATGAAAATGGTAAAGATGTCAACGTTGATCAATCTCTGAAGGATGCGCTATGCATTCGACTTCATTAAGCATCGTTTCGAGGACATTAAATGCATATTTGATTTTACAATGACTCGCCGTGGCCTACCGATGTATCGATCCGGCGCTGCTACCACCCCAGACGAGTATGGTATCAATTTTCCAACCCCGAAAAAATGGAAGACTTGGTGGGCCATGGGCACGGAGATCGATTCCACGTGTGTGTAGCAACGCGCCTCCGAATACTGCGCCACAAGCGCCTTTATAATGCGATAACAAAGATAAATTGTGCGGTACTAATCAAAACTTTTGGATGCAACAAGCATTCGATTCTATTCTCCATTGCAGAGATGACTGAATGTATATTTGGTCTACATAATAATTTTTGTAGATATAAGGCCACTGTTTTCTTTTCAACCCAGATAAGTCTAGCACCAATTTCTCGACCCTCCGAAGGATAAAAGGTTTAGTTTCCTAATTGAAACAAATATCACCTGTGCGTTGCAAGGCATCTCGAAGCACTGCGCTAAACATCTACCTCGTGGGTACAATAATTATCAAAAATGACAAAAATTAACAAAAAAAACAATCGGCAACACCTTGCCATCTGCGAACTCCAGTTAAGAAGAAAGTTTTTAGCAAAATACAGAGAACTAACATAATTTCAATATATGGATATTATAAAATAATAGAGGTAGAGTAGTTCAGATTTAAAATAAGGTAGCTGTCAAAAATTCCGAAGTTTACGAAGGGTATACAGACCTCTAGAAGTACACGCACTACTTTGTCATGTCCGTGTTGAGCAGCAAGATGTAAGGGAGTCTCCTGAGCATTATTGACAGCGTCAACACTATCCGTATCGAATTCCACAAGTAACTGCAGAGTAAGAAAATAATGCTTTAAAGTAGTCTTCACTAAACAACTTACTAGTCTCTCAAATTGATTCAAAAGATAGAATAAATGTAGCATATTTGTGTAAAGTCATGATGTTTGGTAAACCTTCATTGCTTCGAAATGTCCGTTCCATGACGCTAAATGCAATGGCACGCATCCTCTCTTGTCTCGCGCTGATGTTAGTAATCGATCGGATTCTACTAATATTCTGAAGAGTAGAAAACGTAAAGATAATCTATGAGTCGAAAAAATGCGACCGTGAAGAAAAAAAGCCGACTTGCAAACATGGTGATGTCCATGGAGTGAGGCGTTGTGGAGTGGAGTGTATTGAGTCGAGGGATCCTTGCATGAAGACAACCAACCGGGACATGGTGTTGAAGGACGAAGCAAGCTCCAAATAGGTATGTCAGATTCAGTTTTTATAACTCTTCTTATCAATCTCGTGTTTGTTTGGGTGTCTAGAAGGGTAAATTAGATCTCATTTGCTAACAGAATAATCAGTAACTTCCAAGTCCGACTTTCCATTAACCTCGGCATTGATTGAATATATCTTTCAACTTCTGTTCAGCAAACACGAGGTGCTATTTTATTTCTTTATTTACGTACAAGCTAACGTTTCGGCGGATTTCGGCTTCTTCAGAGCCTGGAAGGGTCAAGTTGACAGCAACCCATTCGGCCAAACACCTCCATAACCAGACAGAGAAAACGCTAAACCAAGATTTCATTCATATTTAGCATAGCTCTGCACACTCACCGCTTTGTATGAGTCTTCCACTGAGTATGGCGTGTGAAGTCCGACCGAATACAGAATACACATAAAAGCGTAATGTGTCCCTCCCATCAGAATAACAGCTTAAATACTGTCCAATATCACGCGTGATAATGAGGCATTCCTACCTGCGGCCCTTTTTCGGATTCTTGGAATTAATCCAGAATGCCCCTAGAGTTTTGCGGGTTGTGTTCTCGATTCTTGCGCAATGATCGTAACCTTTGCATCAAAATCTTCTCCGTTATGTCTTTGTATCCTACGCGTGCCTAGTGGAGTACTTGGTTTACGTTTGCCGCCTAGGTGTTCTTTTATACGGACGCAGAATGGTCTACCCGTTTCGCCAACGTATTCGTCCCCGCACGCTTTACATGAGATCAGATAGACTGTACCCGAACACATGCAGTCACCATTTCTACTATTGGGACGAATTATGCAATTTTGAGTTGCACATAGAAGGTCGTATAGGGGGTTACGAACTAGCTGGCGTCTTAGATTACTCGGTAGTATTTCAATTATCGTTACCGAATTCTCTAGGCCCGACCTTCTTAAGCAGCGTTTTATAACTGCACTTAGTTCATTTGAAATGAAGAGCAGTATAAACGGGACCTTGTTGTTGCTAGAGTTTTCGTTGAGGTACCTGTGGTTTCCTCTGCACCTATCTCGAGCTACAGTTTCGTAGCCATTAAAACTGGACATTTGCCGCGCCAAGTTCAGGGACTCTTCTCTCTGCTGTCTTCCTGTGCACACGCTGGTAGCTGTTCGATACATGTTTCTCACAAGCGCCCTTTTCGTGTGAGAGGGGTGAGAGGAGAGGTAATGAACCAGGATGTTTT
>UYYA01000619.1:0-42884 GCA_900624975.1 Angiostrongylus costaricensis | reverse complement strand
GCGACTGAATATTTAGACTGATCACAAAAATAAATGAAAAAAGCAAGAATAATATAGGACATAATTGTGGAAGAAAGTTAAATGATGTTACTCAGTTTTGCTATTTTACATGGATCTGAGATCTGACATCAGATGAGAACCATCTGAGATCTAAAAACAGCTAACAGTAATAGTATGATTAGTCTTAGGCGATTACCGTAGGACTTCAAATCTGTTTTAAAAGCGATATAAACAAAACAAAACACAAGCAGTCTAGCTGGGGATAGACTTAAGTGTTTAACTATTGTACTGGAATTTAAATGTGGATGTAAATATGTTATTTATGAAATGAAGAATAAAATAGTAGGTTTAGCCGTTCACAAGTAGTTTCAAATTGACTCGCCATAAGACACTAACGAAACTCGTTCCTTAGACATACTTAACATTCCTATGACCGCATACTTCAATTGCTCTTCGTTAGATGACTGCTACCACGTGATGCCATATAAATGAGGCATTCAGGAGTACATATTTCACATAAGATGTTTAAAGTAGTGCCGAACTCAAACAAAGAATGCTAATTGTTAAACAGATATGGATACTTTGAAATCGTTATGAACTTTATTAACATAAAGACGCAACAATGAACCTAAAAGTGACACCTCTCAAGTAAACTAAAATTCTTACATGTACTTGCTTGTTCTCCAAAATGTAGTGAGTAATGATACAAAATAATAATAAAAGGACAGATGTAACCTACCAACTAACTAGAAATACCCAAGACCTACTTTCTGTTAACCTCGGCATTGATTCGATGTTTTTCTTCAATAAGCAGACACGAGGTTGTATTATAGAATTTATTAGGGTGCAATAGCTGACGTTTCGGCGCTTTCGCCTTCTTTAGAGCCTGGAAAGGTCAAATTGAGATGCGATCTAGTCAGCCAAACACTTTCATAACTCCAGCAGGTAAAACTTGCCAAAAAAATTTGTATTCGCATAAGAAACGCCTTCATATGAACATCTACCGTTTATTTGCTGTAAGTATCTAAGTTAGTTGGTAGATTGGTGGAGTTGCGATAACTGTGTCTGTGTCAGGTCGTTGGATTAGCCTGAGGTATTGCGCCTGGTCCAAATGAACTGCAAGGAGGAGTGTCTTGTCATCACGCGTGACCTGGCGCCACACCTCAGACTAATCCAATGACTTGACACAGACACAGTTATCGCCCATATGTTACTCTGTGAGGCTGCTATCCATCAACTAACTTAAATACTTGTAACAAATAAACGGAAGATGTTCAAATGAAGGCGTTTCTTATGCTAATACAAATTTATTTGTTAATGTTCGTATTTTTGTTGAGCAAACGCGAGGTGTTATTATTCCTTATTCACGAATAAGCTGACGTTTCGGCGGATTTCGCCTTCCTCAGAGCCTGGAAAGGTCAAGTTGATAGCAATCTACTCGGCCAGACGCCTCCATAACCAAGCAAAGAAACTCCAATCCAAGATTTCAATCCCATTGAACACAGCTTTGCACACTCACCGCTTTCTATGAGGTTTCCACTAAGTATGTCACGTAGAGACCAACCGCACAGAAATCACATGGAAGTATAATGTGCCCCTCATATCAGAAAAGCAGTTTTATATACTGCCCTATATCACGCGTGATAATGAGACATTCTTCCCTGCGGTTCATTTTCGGATTTCTGGAATTAATCCAGAGTGCCTCGAGAGTTTTTCGTGCCTGTGTTCTTGATTCGCGTGCGAGGATCGTGACACATACTTCAAAGTCGTCCCCGTTATGTCTCTGGGTCCTATGCTTGCCTAGCGGGGTATTTGGTCTATTTTTGCCGGCTAGGTGTTCTTTCATGTGGACACAGAGGGGTCTACCCGTTTCGCCAATGTATTCGTCACCACACGTCTTACAGGAGATCAGATAAACTATACCCGAGCTCATGCAATCACCGTCTCTACCACTGGGGCAAATTATGCAATTTTGAGTTGCACATAGACGGCCATATAGGCGGTTACGAACTAGCTGGCGCTTAAGATTACTCGGTGGTATTTCAACTACGCTCACCGAATTCTCTAAGCCCGCCCTTCTTAAGCAGCGCTTTATAGCTTTACTTATATCATTTGAGATGAAGGGTAGGATAAACGGGACCCTTCTATAGCTAGAGTTGTCATTTGGAGGCCTACGATTTCCTCAACACCTATTCTGAGCTACAGCTTCGTAGCCATTAGAAACGGCTATTTGCCGTGCCAAGTTCCGGGACTCCTCTCTCTGCTCTCTTCCCGTGCACACGTTGGTTGCTGTTCGAAACATGTTTCTTATAAGCGCCCTTCTCGTGTGAGAGGGGTGAGAGGAGAGGTAATGAACCAAGATGTTTTTACTACTTGGCTTTCGGTAGCACTTCGCAATGTAGCCATTTTTTGATAGGTGAATTTGTACGTTCAAAAATGGAAGCCATTTTTCTTTCGGCTTTTCTCGGGTGAACTTGATATACTCTGACTGTGCGTTTAACAATTCGAAGCATTTGTCCATTTCCTCTTGTGTTGAGCAAAGGACAAAGCAGTCGTCTACATACCTACAGTAGAGTAATGGCCCGAGATCAGTCACCGGTGCTTCCCCCCCTTTATTTGTTAAGTTTTATCTGCTAGGGTTATGAAAGTGTTTGGCTGAGTAGATCGCATCTCAATTTGACCTTTCCAGGCACTGAAGAAGGGAAAAGCGCCGAAACGTCAGCTATTGTATGCTAATAAATTCTTTAATAACAACATCGTGTCTGCTTATTGAAGAAAAATATCGGACTTACTAGAAATAGCTAGTGATCGTGGTTTTATATGACCATTCTTTAATTGGTTTTTTAGGGCTGGCATTATTCTAAATGGAAAAATACTATGATATGTGAAACACAGGAAGTACATCGGTTGGTAGTAACAACAGAACAAATGCATACCTACTTGAACACGGCTGCCAATCTTTACAAGTTGTGCAGGTCCTAGCAGATTTGGCACTTATTTTCCTCCCTCGAATTCGCCGTCCGTACTGGTGGTCTGCTTCGATGACGGGTACGTGTGAGAACGTCAGCCCTCGATTTGTGAAGTACATTCAGGTGACTGATGCTAATTTTAAACATGTCCTACCTTGAGAATGTTCTCCTAGAGGACTCTTGAATCTTCTTGGGGCCCATTCTGGTATTCTTGTCCATCAATCGTCGTGTTTTCTCATTTCACAACCAGCCCATCTGTTTTGTTTTCAAAACATGTTCTAGTGAATCTTGAACTATAAGAGGGAGATTCATCTGACACAAGGGATTTTGCAGAGATCTTGCAACCGGAAATGAAGACAGAACGCAAACCTGCAAGAAGAAATTCGTGGTGCCACAGCACATAACGATTTAGTAATGTTTTTAAAAGTGACGGGAGGAAGACGTACACCAACATTGCAGACAATGTCTAAGCACCAAACCAATCTGTCGAAATTCTGTGATCTCACAGTCTCAACTCTTAAAGATACTGATATTGATGCTCACAATGATGCTCATCGCCTCATCGTGGCTGGGAGTGTATTCGCCGAGGAATTAAATAACTGACTCATTCTGTCCTGTAAGGACACTGTATGTCCATGGCCGTTTGGATCAAATGACCGCATGTACACTGTGGTGTTCACATTCACTTTAGTGGGTCCCAGAATTTTTTTTTGCCATACTATGTATATTCATTCGATAGCTAATCGAAAACAGGTCAAAATGGGAGGGTGAGATCGGAAAAACCACACTCTAAACTTGATATTTTATAGAAAAAACCATTTTTCGAAAAAGTTCATTGATGGATAAATCGATTAACAGTTTACCGTTATTCTATTTTAATTGTTACCATTAATGTATAGAACGCGGAAATATGAGAATACCTAAACAAACTCAGCATAAATAGTAAAAGACTTGCAAATGGCTCTTCCACAATCTTGTCACGTTCGAAACCCCTCAAATACTCTAGTTATTGAGAAAATATTTTATTACCAAAAAAACTAAAAAGTCCGAGACGGAAAAATTGTTTGTATTTGTTTAGCTAGCCATGAAAAGCGTCGTGAAGATTTGCAGCAGATACAAAAAATGTTCTGCTGATATCTCTGTATCAAGTATGAGCATGAAAACCCCCTATTGAGAGATCTGAAAAGGGAGAAAAAATGAAGCGAAGCGAACTTGACCGATCAGGACTACTACAATTTATTGATGTCACCTGCATCACCTGTGGTCTCAATGATCATCGAGCAACTCGAGCGGGCGCCAGTAAAACTTCCAATTTTCTCTGTCGCGTACAAGAGTGACTCAGTGGGCTAACTTCGCTCTTAGAACTCGTTGAGCGTCATGTCCTTCATCCAGGCTTTTCGTGAAGGACTCTGACCATCGGGTCGGTGGTTCTGCAGCACGTTCGACATCCCGAGGAATCCAATCACTAACAGCCCTTGTCCATCGGTTGCCGCCTATATGCATTACTTGTCCTGCCCACCTTATCGTCGACAGTTTTTCGTATAGAATTGCATCTTTGATTTTTTACCGTTGACGCAGGTCGGAGCTTCGGATCCCTTCTTCCTCTTATGAGACATGGGATACTCCTAGCGTCATCGTTTCGGCTACGCCTTCAAAACCTCTGAGTGATCTTTCATCCAGCATATGCATCGAAGAAGTTTCTGGCGCATACGCTAAAGCAAGAAAAATGGTGGAGTCGAAAATGTGGGCAGGGAGTCAGATGTTCCTAGTTCGCTTCACCACATCATCGATGCTCTTGAAAGCTCTCTAAGGCCCTCGTTTCCTTCTGCTCAACTATGGAGGTAAGTCGTTCATCATGTTGCTTTCATGACATCGATAGGCGTAACTGGAACATTCGAAGGTACTCATTCCATTCAGCGTGAATGGGTATACGTAACCATTCCATTCATCGTGAACATCGCTTTTCTGAGGTTTAGTCAAAGACCAATTTTTCCTTTTTTTGGTGAGCCTGGGACTCGACGACTGATCCCGCGTATACAGCAGGGCGCCACCAACCGCTACAAGCGACCCCGCCACAGAAACTTATTAGGTGAAATAGAGTCACAGGGATGTTAAGATATAAGCAAAGCGTGGAACCCGAGAAAGCCCTTTCCATAGGCCATAAGTGTTATTCTCTCAGAAAGTTTCCTACTCTCACGGTGTTTTCACCAATCAGCTATTTCTTTTTACTGTTTTCCGCGACAAGGTTTTCATAGGCGGCTCGCAGGCCTGCTCTGGGGCATAGAAACACTTACTATTTGCTGGGCTTATAGCTGAATGTTTCGAATGCTGTTTGGTTTACACGACCTAACGGCCGGGTCGTGTAAACTACTTCTTTAAAGCAGCCTTATAAGTAGGTCCATCCCTTTTCGATATTACTAGACGAACCATTGATGCGGTCGAGATGGTATTTCAAGTTAATGTACGGCAAGTAAATATGCATTCTTCGGAATTCATGACTGAGGTGGGACTTAGGAGAGGATAAAATTGGGTATCTAGAAAATGACTGCGTTCACACTAAAGGTGAAATTTAGTTGATTCGGCCTCTTTAAAAGTATCTTTCATGTCCGTACAATGGTTAAAATCTATCCAATATATTTTCAGTTTTAGTTTGCATGATGGACTGTCAAGATAAGGAACAGAATGAAATGGCGGAGGCACTTAAATCGAGTTATAGACAGAAGAGCCGCAGTCAGCCAACTGGTCTGAATCGTGTGAAAAGCCTTACCAGAAAATTGTCTGCAAAATCAAGGTTTGCGCAGTAATCCACAATCAAGAATCAGACGAATTTTAAACCTTAGAGCATCAAGCACAAAGTGGAGAGAATGGCGAAAGTGATAACAATCAGATTAGTTCAAATTTCAATCTTTGCTGGCGAAACAGAATTCTTCTCATCTTTCTACAAAACAATCAGGTTTCGATGATATCAGAACGGCTACGAGAAGAATAGAAGGATACAATATCAGATCACCCATTTATGACGCACAAGTGAACTATAGCTTCCGATTGACACATAACTCTTACGACGACTGAGGTTACATCAAGCGTTTTTGGTTTTTTTATGCCAAAATTCGAAGACAGAAAATAGGAAGACTTGCCTTCAGTATGGAACTTTCTCAACCGGTAGTCGATCAACACGAATAAAATTAATTCGCACCTTTCGAGTGATGTCCTTGCCATTTATGCGCCCCTATGACCGTTTCATTTCCCAAATTAAAACACCATTTTCCCTTCTATGAAAATTCTGCTATCATGAGATTTAAATTTCTGACGTGGAAGTACTCAATGACTATTCAAATTTTTATTTGAAGGGAACATGAACGTTTATAAGCGAAAAAAACGACGCCTTTGTTTTCGAAATTGCGATAACGGAAGGACGATGAAATCAGCTGAAATAATGCAGACAAAACACAATTAATTTATTTATATGTTCATATGGACTGGTCCTGTTGAGCTGATGCGAGGTTGGTACAATTTATCGTTGTTGTTGTAGTTGTTGAGGCGCCATCCACATCGGCACGGCTCTGAGGAAGGCGAAATCACTGAAATGTCAGCCATCGACCAAGAACAACAACAACAACGACTACAACAACAACAGTTACAACGACTACAACAGCAACGACAACTCTACCAACCTCGCATCAGCTCAGAAAGATCAGTCCATAAGAACATATAAATAATACATGAATTATTGCTGCCAAGCATTAAAGAAAGTTGGTCTTTCGAGTTTTTCAAAAAATCAGCTTACTTTGGCGTTAGGGGTTAAAAAACGGAACATAAAAGATGAATGGAAAAAGTAAGTTGAACGCGCGCGTTTGCCTGATTCATGCTGTCTGCGTCGCGTTGTCATGGATAGTGGCATATCATTGGTGGTGGTAAACAACCTCCTTCTCATTTTAAAAGGTTCGTAGTGGATTGTAGGAAATCTCTGTGTGAACCTATGGTTTCCCGCATCTGTGATCACTTTATAACATGGCTGTTGACGCTAAGGTTCAACGATTTTGTGCTAACAGGCGTAGGCCTCTTTTCCTTACTTCTTTTCCCTATGATTCGTAAACTTTCGAGGAAGCATTGGTTGTTGCGACAATCTGTGGTGACAGTGTGTTTGTAGATCGCAGTGATTTTCTCTGTTAAGAAACCATGAATATACCGATAGAAGTCGTTTCAGAAAGGAAAGGATAAGAGACAGAGGAAGTGAGAATCAAGTTGGAAACATGTCCACCCCAACTTCCGATGCATCGAAAGTTCCCGAGATGAAACCGCAGATCAAGATAGGACATTACATCCTTAGGGATACGCTTGGTGTTGGAACTTTTGGCAAAGTAAAAGGTGAACTTGTAACGTAACCTAGATGAACTGTGTGTGAATGCTTTTTATCTCTCGCCTAATCACAATTTTCATTCTTTCGTTGGAGTGTACTCTGTGTGTGGCTTAGGTTTAATTTCCCTTCTTTCGTGTGTTTCGTAGTACTTTTTCTTTTCATTTCAGTTGGTATCCATGAGGCCACTGGGTATAAGGTGGCGGTGAAGATTCTCAACCGGCAAAAGATCAAAACCTTAGATGTTGTTGGAAAAATTAGGAGAGAAATCCAAAACCTTTCTCTGTTTCGTCATCCACACATTATTCGACTGTAAGACATGTTTTCTTTTTCGAATGTCGCCAATTTTTCATGGATGTGTGTCCTCTTAGGGTGCCATTTGCACCATGTCCTGTCTTACATTGTTTGACATTTGTTGACAGGTTTTCAGTTACCAGGTGATCAGTACTCCAACCGACATCTTTATGATAATGGAATACGTATCAGGTGGTGAGCTGTTCGACTACATTGTCAAGCATGGTCGCGTAAGTTTCCATCGCCCTTCCAAGTTTTGACGCCACTGGTGGTTCATTGCAAATCGAGAAACTTTAGCTTAAGACGCCAGAAGCTCGACGATTTTTCCAACAAATCATTTCCGGAGTTGACTACTGTCACAGGCATATGGTTGTGCACAGAGACTTGAAGCCTGAGAATCTTCTTCTCGATGAGCATAATAATGTAAAAATAGCAGACTTCGGTTTGTCTTCTTCGTGTTTTTAATCGTTTCTCTCTTGCAGTGTTCTTTTCTGACCTAATTGTAGCACAAATTTTCAAGGGTTGTCAAATATCATGACCGATGGAGACTTTCTTCGAACGAGTTGCGGATCGCCCAATTATGCTGCGCCAGAAGTGATTAGTGGAAAGTCAGCTTTTTTCCAACTGTAGTATAACTCTGTTTAGCAATATATCAACATTATTCTCTTGTAGACTTTATGCTGGTCCCGAGGTGGACGTGTGGTCTTGTGGTGTAATATTATACGCTCTCTTGTGTGGTACTCTTCCATTCGATGACGAACATGTTCCAACATTGTTCAGAAAAATCAAGTGTTTGTTTTATTTCTGTATTCGTTCACTCACGCTTTCCCTTGTCCCGTCATCTGAGTTTTGAACAGTAATTACGAGATGTTATACCGATGAGTTTCCAGTTGAATAGTTTTTTTTATTTGTATCATTCGTGCGTTTGTGTTTTAGTGGAAGATTGAAGTTTCTTATTTTAGCTGGTGTTTTTCCTATACCTGATTATTTGGACAAGCCGCTTGTCAGTTTGCTGCTTCATATGCTGATGGTTGATCCAATGAAAAGGGCTACAATTAAAGATGTTATGTATGTCATTCAATTTTGTTTCTCGTAGATACAGGTTTTGTGACTGTGGGATTTATTTCTTGAAAGTGATCTTTCAGTGCTCACGAATGGTTCCAAAAAGATCTTCCTGCTTACCTCTTTCCTCCCGTCAACGAGTCGGAGGCCTCTATAGTCGATATTGAAGCAGTCCGTGAAGTTACCGAGGTATCGTTTAGGTTGAAGATTATGCTTTTAGTTATGGTCGTTTCTCTTACCATTGTTCCATGCACACATATTATTTGACAACCTAGGAGTTTCTGGTTGCAGACCAACTTTATTGTAAAACATTTTATTTTACTGACTCCTTCACTTCATAAATCCTTCCTAATCTTTCCATCCACTGTGTTTTGACATCCATGTTAAAGTTTTTAGTTATTTGACTTCTATGAGCAGGTGTGTTCAGCTTGTAGTCTTTATCATCTTTTACTTACGTGAATACTTGGACTACCCGGCCTCACTGATTGTGCGGGCCCCTGCATAATCTCAATTTTTCAGAGTTTTGCTGGTTTAATCATTGTGTTTCCCTGAAATCCCGAGGTCAGCCTAACCAAAGTCTGCCTCAGGTCGTCACACCACAGGCAGTCGCAGTCCTGTATCAGAGGGACATCATGAAGCTAGTTTGTTACCAAGACGGTGGTCGATCGTGGTATTGGTTTACTCCTAGCTAGGCTTCCTTATGGAGAAAGGGAACTCCTTCTCAGCTTGAGGGACTATGCCTAGGAATGAATCCTTTCGCTGTGCATCGCAGCACGACACCCAAGAACACCCAGCCACGTAGAGGCGGTAAACCGTTGGAAGGCATCATCTTTTAAGTAATAGAATTTTCGTTGATGGAAACCTTTTTGGTAAAACTTGGTTCAAATCCAAAATTATTTTTAATATGCACTAGTATTGTTCAATTTTTGCAAGGACAGATCGCACTAACTCTTCATTATGTTCTATAAGTGTTCTTGGCAAGAATTAACAGTTGTGCTCTCGAGAGCTACTTGCGGAGCGAATTTACTGCTACATATTCGACATTTGTGAGCTGAATCCCAATAAGGAAAATGTTAGCCGTGGGAAATTATCTAAAAGGCACGGATTTTTGTTGAACGGAGTAGTAATATGGCAAAATTGATAATTTCCATGGTAAGGGTAGGATCTAGGTGGAAACCAACTTAATCCAGAGGCGGATAATTTTTTATTCACAAAAGTGAAATGAGTAATTTTTGAGCATTAAGGCATACAACTCCCTTCAACGTGAAATTCATAACTTAAAAGGTGTACTTTCCAATGTCACAGGCACTTCCACATAGCCCTGTACTCTTGAAAAAGTGGTGTATTAGACTACTTATGTCACAAGAAAGAAGAAGATGAATGGGTAGCGGACGGCATTCTTTTTCCTGCACCGTCTATTTTTGTTTACTTAACGATTTTTAGCTACATTTAAGATTGTAGCGATGTCTTTTACCAATACTTTTTCTTCTTACGAAAGTTCAGCAGTAAAAGGGAAATAAGGTTAATAGTTTTGATTATGAAAGTGGTACAAATTCCACGAATTCAAAGAATACTTCTGCTGTTCTATGGAGACTTAGACAAATTTAGAGGAATTTATTAAGACTTAGCTCTTTTTTTATCCTTACAAAATGTGAGAATAGGATGGATAGAAGCGGAAAACTGTTTCTTTACTACACACTTGTCGTTCGCACCATGATTTGCATGCGTTTACATCTGCGTTTATGTAAACGCTAATAAATGAAATTCTTCGTTTTATTCATCACTAATCACAAAATACTGTTCTATAGAGACAGATGCGGTTCTAATTAGTAAGACAAGTAGAATTTTTATTCGTATGTGCTGCTCGAGTCCGTATGCAGTGGTAATAAAAATTATAGCGTTACAATGTACCTGAAGAAGAGGTCACTGCCGCGCTTCTCGGGGATGATCCGCATCACCATCTATCAATCGCATACAATCTCATCGTTGACAACAAAAGGATAGCTGATGAAAGTGAGTGCTATTCCGTTATATTTTCTGTGCTTTGGAATTTCTACGTTGGTTTCAAAGTCTGAAAATATTATTCCCGTATATCTGAATGGTATGGCTGCTGTGCATTACGATCTTAGATCTTTACGAAAAGTATTTGCCCATTTTTTGCTACATGTGTTGTTTTATAACAATAGAAAGCGATACCTACTTATATTTGATACTTGGACCCGGTTTAGCTATCGTGTTTCTCTGAAGTTCCGAGGATGGCGTGACCAAAGTTTGCTCAAGGTGGTCACCACCTCAGGCAGTGGAAGCCCTGGTGGATCAGAGGGCGATTTGCCACCATGCGACTACTTTGATAGGTTTATTCCTAGGTAGGTTTCCTAATGGAAAAACTGGACTCCTCAGTCTGGGAGACCCTGCCGGTGGGATGATTACCTCCGCTGAACATCGCAACCCGATACCCAGGAACACCTCCAAACCACGGTGGAGTGGCAAGCCGTTGGTATGGAAAAGTAGATTCGGTGAAAAAAAAGCACCACTATCAAATTCTTAATGGAATGAGGAAAATATAGGTTCCGGTCAACAGTAGGAACTTCTGTATCCTATGCCCTTAGGCAAAACCGCCATTAGGGATTCCGTTGGTTCACTCCCACATTTTATTAGAATTTTTATTTTTTTTAATTTTATTTGACCCGTCTTCACGTCTGCTGTGCCGATTCCGGCACTTCTTACATTCAATTCGTTTTCTCGCATCCATTGTCCACAAAGATCTTGTAACTTTTTACGTCTGGCTTCGGCTGCTGCTTGAGGATTTTCATTTCATGTTGAATGTCGTAGAATGCTCGTAGAGCAATTCTCCGTGGAGTCCTGAGATAGCGGGGTTGCAGTGTTCCCAATTGGCTTGCAAAGTGTTTTTTTTCCTAGATAAGTCCTGTACCAATTTTCCGACCCCGGAGGGATAAGAGGCCTGGTTGGCCCAGAGCGGAATCGAACTAGCACCATAGTCGTCATGACGGGCATCACTACCACTGTGCTATTTGCCTTTTAGTTTTACTGGAATATCGTAACCAAATCGTTCTGTAGATTTCGTTACTTTTGTGAGCTCCAGTATTGCAGCGGCCAAATTAACCATTGAGGAATTCTATCAAGTTACACCAAACAAGCACCACCATTCTGATCTACACCGCCATCCTGAGCGAATTTCAGGTAAATTTCCACCTAGAAATCGAATCAATATCTCACGCAGTATAGAAAGTTTCTGTAAGGAATTTTTTGCTAGTTGGCCGTATAATATGCCTTGTTGAAAGCAATAGACTAAGTTAATAATGGGATGTATAGTCACAGTTGTTTATGACTTTTTGCTGATAATTTTTTGATGACTAGGTCAGTGCATTTTGAGGTAAGTGTAATTAACATTCATTTGGTGGTTTGGTCAAATCTGGGTACGTTTTAAATCGTTTTGCTTTTATGCAATACATTGTGCTGTATTTAGCTGCTGTAAGTAGTAAGATCACGCCAACCTTGGAAAACTCTACCAGTACTGAAGTGTCGTTTAATGGCACTCCTCCATCACAAACAAGTGGTTACAGACCTGGTGTGAAACGGGCGAAGTGGCATCTTGGAATCAGATCGCAAAGCCGACCAGGTGCGGACATTGTGCACCTAGATACTAGTGGTTCGACCTAGTCGCAAATTTAGCTGCTGTATCCTTAGTTGGATTTACATAGTTGTTTCAAATGTAATACATGATTGCTAGAATTTTGTAGGAAATGCTCGATATTTTTTATTAACCGGTTATTTTTCGGATTAATTTCTTTGGAATCAATTATCAGGCATAAGATTTTCCTTTCTATAGGGCATAACTGAAAGCTTATATTCCTGTTTTAATGCTTGATACCACTGATTATATTTATTTTGGTGGCATTTCTATCATTTTCACTTGAAGATTCATATTTTAGAAGACATAATGTATGAAGTTTTCCGTGCAATGAAAAGCTTGGATATGGAGTGGAAAGTACTGAATCCGTATCACGTAATTGCTCGGAAGAGACCCGACAATCCGATTTCCGACCCCGTGGGTGATGGTTTTCGTATTCGTAATAATATATCAACATTACTGTTAAATAGCCAAGTAGTTCTGTTGACAGAGAAACAGGAATATCTTAACGTAAAAGTTCCCAGGGTCAACTTTCTTTTAACCTCGGCATTGGAATATGAATGCGTGGTTTTCTTATTCAGCATTCGCGAGGTTGTTAAACAGCATACATTTACTTCCATAGAAAAACAATACAATACAGCAGTACCTGACGTTTCGGCAGTATCACCTTGAGAGCCAGTAAACTTTTGCTAAATCGACACCTTCCTTTATTGTGGAACACTTTTTCTTTAATCATGTTAGTCGCGTTGCTCTCGGATTCATCATTTCAAATGTATCTGATGACATAGTCTTAGGCCTTTAGTTCACTCGTGTAGGTGGTCTCATCATGTTACTTTTTCAACGACTTGGCATCCAATGTGGATTTAGTTATAGGGCAAATGAGTGAGGGAAGGGAAGGTACCAAGGAAAGAAAGGAATATGTATAAGTTGATAATTGTGTTGGAGTTTTTCTTTTTGTATGAAATAAAGTCGTAGCGCAGGTCTCTGTCGGGAGTTACTTACTAGCTGTGTATATTTTTCGTGGTGAAAATAGTGCTGTTTTATAATAGTAGAACCTACACATTTATTTCCGTCCAAACTTACTAGTCATTTTTTTTGTTTTGATAGCCATCATTTTGCAGTGTTCTCGGACAGATGTGCATAAAAATATTTCCCTTTGTAGGGATGAATATGATCTGTTATCTTCCACCGTTTTTTGTTTACACAGTGAATTTGTTTCAGCCTAAAATGTCACTGCAGCTCTATCAGGTGGACCAGCGTAGCTACTTGCTAGATTTCAAGAGTCTTGTGGATGACGATAGCACCCGTTCGTTTCTTTTTCAATTTTAATTTTACTGGAAGAATGGTGTCTTTTCTCCTACTTATTACACATCTGTACAGTGTTCTCTTATTTATGTTCATTCATATGAAAGAATATTTTTTTTGTAACACATTTCTTCTTAGCTGGTAGTGCTTGTTCATCCCGTCATGCATCAATGTCAATGCCATCGAAGCCTCCTGGAATGCGCTGTTCTCGTGCTCAAAGTATAACAATGGATGTTGGTTTTAAACTTTTACATATCATTTATTTATGAAGCAGCTGTTGGTACAAGCTTCAGCTTACTGTATTTTTTTTCGAGAAGCAGCAGTCAAGCTTTCTTCCAGATGGAGCTATCACCTCCTCCTTCTCCATCGGGTTCGAAACTCTCGCAAACAATGCAGTTTTTCGAAATGTGTGCCTCACTTATTGGGACACTTGCACGATGACTTCAGTACACGTTTTTCTTTTGTACGGGGAAGCTACAGCTTATCATAGAATGTTTCCTCTCAGGAGCGCATTGCTTTTTAGACAGAACTTTTAACAGTTTACATTCAACAACATGAAACTTTCTATGCTTGTTTCATTATAGAAGCTTTCAGTTAGGAACGCCTACTTTCCACACATGTAAATGTTAGTGTTACAATTGTTTAAGCAAAGTTGAGTGATTGTTTTCAGTTGTTATTGTCAATTCAAAGCCATTAGTCCTTCTTCCTCTCATAACATGGGTCTTGTTTCCTCGTATTTCAAGACCAATGGAGCATCGAAAATTATGTTTGTGTAGGAAGGTATAGTGTATTAGTACTGTACATATGTAGCTCCATCGTCTGAGAAATTCAGACCCTATATTTATGAAGTACTCGTAAATAGATTGTATCTTTTGTTTCAACTCTATCTTTCTCATCTATTTCAACTACCCATTTAATAAAATAGTGTACAGTTGGCTACAGAAGGGATTGTGTGAAATGGTTGTTGTGCGCAAAGTCTCCGCTCCATTTTCATAGTTTACAATGTTTTGTTCCTCTGTTGTCCATGTATTCAATAAAGATGTACAGAGATCTGTTGTACTTAGTAAATCAATTGGGAACACGCAAGACTGTATATCTGTTCATTATCCTAGTGGAAATTTTTGGACGTGGATTTACAGTTCTAGCCGTTTCAGGTCTGTTCGTGAAGTTTCCGAAGGATTCAACGTTCTGTTTTCCTGTTTACATCAATGAATAGTTTTGCCCTACTTTTGATGCAAGCAATTGTTTTGATAACTTGAAGTCCTCTTTACGTCCAAAATGATATAAGGCTCGCATAACATAGTGGAGTATGCAGAACGTCGGTCAAAATGGGTACACATTGGAAGGACAAACCATTTATACCTTACTTTCTACTGCTAAGCCTAATAGCACTACTTAATGTTGAGATCCGTGGTTACATGTATTATTGATCGTCCCTCCACCAACTCACCTGAGAAGGTTTTGCAGAATTGTTTTGAAATGGGACTTTTGTGGTTAAATGGCTCTACTGATACTGATAAGTTTGTTGCAAACAACGGCAATTTGGGATGCGTTAAATGTTCCAACGAGGAAGTTTTATGTTTTGGTTAGTTTCTATTGTTATGAGCGGGGCAATCAAGTTTTTTGCCATCTTATGTTAACGTGGCGATTCGATGTGTTCATGTTTGGCTTAGAATTAAACAGTGAGAAGTCGCTATACTGTGAGGAATGTTTCCTTAAGACGTTAAAATGGAAGTTTAGGTCTGCTCTCAGTAGACGGAAGGTCTTTAAGGTTGGTTGTTAGCTTTTTTGTTTTTCGTTTTCTTTTTATAGGATGCGTTCACTATTTAGGATAACGCTTCACGGAGAGTTGTGGTTGTTTTAGACGGGTCACGAGAGTCTGCGTTCCTTTTCCGACAGATTGAGTACGCCATGAAACAAAAGTCTCAAAAACAATTACTCATGGAGCCTTATGTACGCTTTCTGCATTTATTTACTTGAACGTATATTGGTTAAAAAGGTGTATTATAGTTTATTTTAATGCTGTATTCTATGGATGCCTCAGAAATCAAGGTCTTACAAAAGAACCTGTGTATTCTCCGACAAGTTTTATCATCAACCTACTTTGTTGTCCACTTGGCTGCTGTATTTGGAGAACTTCGTGTAGACGACGACAGTACATGTCAAGGCCTTGAACACGTAAGCCATTCAACAGAGTTTCATATTCCTGGTTATAATTGGAAGTTAAGTCTGAAAGTAGAGTTTTAAGCTCCCAAAGCTTATCGAATTGTCGAAGTCATTCCGAACGACCTCTATGCGTGAAGAAATGATGCGGATTCTCAAAGTGCGACTGCTTCTGGAATTTTCACGGTGCATCGGTATATCGAAGGTGAATCTTCAGTTAATATAGGCAAACCTTTGAGATCAAGTGGTAAAGTTTTTAATATCAACCTTGATCATGGAACAATGTTTAACGGACAGTTGTTATCGCAGGTCATGACGTCATGTAATAGTGATGTGTTAGGCCGACTCATGCTGAATCAGTTATGTCTTGGCCGTGGTAAATATTTACTACTTTGCTTTTTCGAAATGTGTTATTATGCACTATCTGCTGCAATAAGGGCTATTTGTTGAGAGCGTTTGATATGAATACTTTCAGGTGGAAGGGTGTCAAAAATGACAGACGTGGTTGAAAAGACTGTGCGAGGAACAACGTTCATTCGTCCACTGAGGGATTTCAGCTCACAAGAAATCCTGACCGCGTTGCGTTTAGAAAAAGTCGAGCATTATGTGTTATCTCCTTGCTTCGAGGTGAGACCTGACGTTTTACTCAGGGTGTTGGATTGGTCAAAGGCATTTATTTCCGAGTAACTCTGCACTAACGGGTGATTTCATTTAGGAGAGATGAACATTATATGTTTTCACGAGTCAAACTAATGTCAGTCTTCGCACTTGGTTCTTGATCGAGATAAAAAGTAAAATTTTAAAGTCGGACGTGGGAGTAACATTTTAACGATCCAGTTTTTCAACAAGTGCTATGCTCACAGATATGGCGAAACCTTTTGAAGAGAATAAACTTTGTAGCTTTGTCATTTCCAAAAATCTCGAATGTTTAATCACTTCGCTGCTTAAGATGCGAGGCAGAGAAGGATCTAAACTTCATCTAGTTTTATTTCAATTAATGAAATTTTCCGGGATCACATATGTTTGTTTAAAGTTTAAAGACCATTTTGTTTTTGACCGCATATGCATTAAAATTGATACATATTGTGACGGCAATGGGCGAGTGTGGCGCAGTAGTCGGAGACACTCTGCAATACACTTAGAATCGATTTCCGTTTCCTTAACCCACCAAGGCTCCAGGCTCACTAAGTCTTCCATCCCTCCGGGGTCGGCAAATTAATATCAGACTTCTCTGGGAGTATAGCAGCACTGGCTCGATACATCGGTAGGCCATCGCGAGTCATTATAAAGGCCAGAGATACTTTCAATCACCTCCAACTATGCTTAATGAAGTCGAATGCATGGCGTATCCATAAGGGATTGACCAACATCGGGAGCTTTATTCTTTGTCCTTTATTGTGGCGAATTTGTTTGCAGTTTGAACAGGATGGATCTGGAATGGAAATTCTTTTCCCTTAAGATCTCATGCGTCCTATAATGGTTCTTCGTAACCTTCTTCTATTAATGAGTAAGCGATTAGCAATTTTAGCAAACACTGTGACAAGCCCTTACTGATTTTCTGTGTAATAAATTTATTCGTTGTAGTCGTTATTTTATCACAGTGTCATTAACGATAACTTCTAATCATCCCTTTCTTCGACTAGAATAGTTTTACATCTCCTCGTATTCCTTCAACTCCTTTTTCCATATTCGTCTGTTTGGTTTCGAATAATTGCAATTGTATCCTGTGCAGAATGTTTGCATGCCAGCCAACCCTATTGGGATTTGCAAGTAATTCGTAGGCTTATTTAAAAGTTTTCGAGAGTAGAAAAAGAGGGAAAGTATAAGGAATAGAAGGCTTTTCGACTAGAAATGTTAGCTTTCCTCTTTGCAAAGTATGATTGACAAAGTAATAATGAATAATCTTGGACATTTTTCAGCCCTTGATTTCACCACTATATTATGCATATGAGGCGTCCACCGAAGGATCAATACAACGAAGTACCGCTGCATTCTTGAATCGTTTAGTAAAGAAGGGTTTCAAGGTATCAGCTACCACAATGTTTATGTTATAGAGTTTCGCGTAAATATTTTTCGGGAGACACAAATTCTCTAATCCTCGGAAGGAATAGTTGAAGAATTACGAGTCACCAAGATGTTTTTCTTGGATACGGGCATGAAACTAACTGATACAGACTGAAACAGACGTGCGCACTATTTTCAGGACACGATTCCAACACTTTTGAGCGTTGCCAATAAAATCCACATCAGCGACGGCACTACGATGTGTGCTGTATGTGAATATTCATTCTCAGGAAACGGCCAGCTATGTTATACTTGTTCAGCGATCATAAATGAACTGCCTTTTCCAAACATAGTTCATATCTACTCTAATCAATGAGTATACTTTCTACTCATGGACATGAGGAGCAGTGCTTTTATTTGGATCCCTTAATTTCTTTGGTTGATTTATACAGAAACTTCTGTAATGTGAAGTAATCACACTTAGCTACGTGTGTTACGTAGTAATTACAGACTAGGATGCTATGCAGCTCTATCCCTATTAAAAGTAGGCATTATATTAATGGTCAGTTTTATTTTATTAACTAAGCCACACCGTGGAACACTTATATTTAAATCGAAACTAATCTTTCAAGCAGTAGCAGTTCGGCTTATACTCACCACTGTGATTTGTTAACAAGTGAAAACAGATATTCCGTGGTTTAAGGTGGTTACGTAGTCGCGGTTACCAAATCTTAATGGAAGGTAGTGACGTTTTTTAACACCCTCCTAATTTCACGTTTTTGTCGAGTAGACGACGCCTAATTGTTCGCTTCGCTCATTGGCCACTCCGGCAGTTTTCATGCAAACCTGCCCCTTTTCTTGTGATTTCCGTTTTACAAATCAGTTTTTCTGTGTTCATTCTGAAAGCATTTCTGAGCATGTCTTATCCTGTGAATGTTCCATGTTATTTTACGCTCTCTCACATATTACTCACAACCTTTCTATACGAAGAAAAATATTCGTCCACTGTGCAGTCATGCTGCCATAAGCATTTAACGAAGTTGTGTAAGTTTTGCAAGGAATGTTTAGATGTTTACCCCTTACTTTTAACATTTTCTCTTTCGAAGCAATCCCTAGAAGTCATCATAGCGATTGGGAATGAGGAAACAACGAGTTGCTCATTAAAAATGGTGCTGCACACGGCATCCGTTGCCAGTTTCTCGAGGCAGAGGCATTTTTGCGCCTTCTAATTGGCTACACTCCCTAGACAGCACACTCTCTCAACAACAATAGTCTCTCGTCCCAAAGTGAGAAATTAGAGCGAAATTTTTAAGAAGACATTCTTCCATAACCGACACGCGCCATAGCATTTGCGTTGGATGGATTATCGTTTGATTACAAGAAGTGCTGGAAAAGCTTCTGTGCACCGAAATAGACCACCGGAAAGGAAAAGACCTATAGATGCCTTACCGGTCACTCACGCAAAATAACGGATAACAGATAGAACAGATACTTGATTCGACCAACGTAAATGGTATTTGTGTTCTTTTTAGCGTTTTAAGTGCGTTTCCAGGTTGTATATTCTATTAACTTTCACACTTGTTTCCACTAGCCAAGCCCCTTCGAATGTATGTTTCAGCAGCTTAAATGCTTGTTCTTACTAGTGAACGCGCTTCAGATGAACGTTTTAGCAGCCCAAACGCTTGTTCTTACTAGTCAAGTCCTTTCGAATGTATGTTTTAGCGGCCCAAACATTAGTTTTACTAGAATGTTTCTTTGAATCGCATTACATAGTCATCTTTTTGATGTGATTTAGCTCTGTTGATATGTTTCCACGCTCGCTGATAAAGAACAAACACGAATTAAATTAATTTTAAAAGTGTTGTGTTACTGTACTATTTGACTGGAATGGTAAGAAAGAACTTTTAAGAGTACTTATGTCTTTTTGAATTCTTTTGATCTATGTAGATATAGACATATATAAATGTATGCATATGTATATACATATATGTCGGTATGTATGTATGTATGTGAGCGTATATTTTTTTTATACCACTCGTCTTTCACATCTATGCGGATCCTACCACTTCTAACATACAATTCGTTTCCTCGCTTCCATTATCTACGGAGATTTTCCAACTTATGGCTTCGGTTGCTGCTTCATGATTTTCCTTTCATTTTGATTGTTGTAGAATGCTGGAATAGTCTATCATCCTTGAAGTCCTGCAATAGCATTCCCATTTGTATTGCAGAGTAATTTTTTCCCGAAGAAGTCCGATACCAATTTTTGGACGCCGGAAGGATGGGAGGCTTGGTGAGACCTGGGCAGGATTGGAAGAGCACAGTGCTTGTGGTGATTGGCACAGTGCTATCGGCCCCCTCATCTATATTTTGAATGCTCAAATCTTGAAATGATTTTCGTTTCAACCTCACTGAGCATACTACTTGTCCGAATCGATAGTAGTATAGTGCCTTGTTATTTGTTCTAAAATTATGTCTTTGAGGAATATCTTTGCAAGAAAGTGTATACTGCGTAGGTTTAAAAACAGTTCGGATGAAAGTAGGTATGAAAGGATGAGGTAAGAAAGAAATTATTGTTTATCCTGCTGCACTTCGCTTACGTTGGTGCATGCACTAAGGTTCCAGTTAATATACAAAGTGCGTTCTTCGATTCTCTTAGAGCGAATCTGGCTGTGATGAGAATACGAGACCTGAAAGATATCATCGGAAGGAGACAATGTTACCTGAAGATACTTTGCTTTGTCGAGCTCGTGATCCTAACGATTGCCACTATTCTTGGTACATAGTTTACTACTGATGTGAACCTTCTTCAGGAAACAGTTGACATCAACAAGAACGAAGCGGCGATTCAACACCAATATGTGCTTCGATACGTGTAGACTTTGCTGTCCTGATTCGTCATCATAACTATCTATCAATAGGGTATCAACCCAAAGCTTGGGACTTAATATGAGTGGATTTCCACGTACACGTCAGGAGTAAATCCGCTGTCTTTGTGTTTAACAGGTTTCTTTAAGGCGTCATTTGTAAGCTCCATCACTATTAGTTAAACTACCATTCCTCTCAACGGTTTACCACCTCATCGTGGCTGGGAGGTGCCTTGGGTGTCGGACTGCGATGTCCAGCGGGGGGATTCGTCTCCCCGGCAGGGTCTCTCAGGCTGAGAAAGAGTCCGTTGTTTCCATCAGGAAGCCTAGCTAAGAGTAAACTATTACCAAGATCCACCACCGTCCTGGTATCAAAGTCGCTTGTTGGCAAATCACCCTCTAATCCACAAAGAGTGCGACTGCTCGTGGTGGTGAAGACTTGGGGCAGACTTTGGCCAGGCTAACCTCGGAATTCCAGGGAACAACGATGGATAACCAGCAAATCTTTAAAAAATGGTGATTGTCCAGTGAGGACGGGCCGTCCAAGTAGCAGCTGTGAAGCATCAAGTACAATTCCACATCTGGAGGTGTCTTAACTAGACAACATTGTGATCATTTATGTCTAGCCGTTTTCACTGCATAATTTCTCTACTGCTCCCGACGGTTTACCGTGTCATCGTGGTTGGGAGGTGCACCTGGATGTGAGGCTGCAATGTACCGCGGAAGTTCATTCCCTATCAGGATCTCCCAAGCTGAAAATAACGGCGTTTCCGTTCGGAGGCCCAGCTGAGAGTAAATCAGAACCAGGAATCACCATGGTCCTGGTATCAAACTTATCCCATAGTGGCAAACTTCTATAATCTATGAAAGCGGTAAATGCCTGGAATAGTGACAACATGATGAGCGCTACGTCATGATTGGCCTTGGGACTTCAGGGAACCACCATGGTGAAGCCAGCAATGTCCGGATTGAAAGTTATAGTGGGTCCCGCACAATCAATTAAGGCGTGCCATCCAAGTAATTCTAGTAATTAAGTAAGTTAGATGAATGCTGGCAAAATTGAAATGATACAATGTATTGTGTTTGCTTCTTACCAAGACTTGAGACCGAAGAATATGGCATGCAGACTAGATCGGAAGTGGATTATTCAAGCTTTCTAATCAAACTTTTGCAATAATTGGTTTCGCAGTCCTTTACAGCAGTTGTGATCAGTAGTAATCCCTTCAATCGTTTACGGCTCCATTGTGGTTGAAGGTATTCTTGCGTGCTTTCAAGTAATTCAACCTTTCATCTTTGAATTGTGTCAGTTCGTGGGACTACTTTGGATAAAAGTCATTGGAATCTGGAAATCTTTGGAAAGAGTTCAGTTTATCATTCTACTAAAAAGAATCCTTACTAACCAGATCTCATAAAGCGTTGTCTCTTCGTAAACCTAGTTTCTTAATTTGACCACAAATTGATTGAACAAACGAGATTTCCTGGGATCAAGCGGTAGTGTTCCATAACATATCCTTGAAGTTTTCTTCTTCGGTATTTTGATGGTTTGAATTTCAAATGAAGATTAAAACATTGCGTGGAAGTCGGATATACTATTAGAGCAACAGTCTTTTTCCTTTTTATCCTTTATAAGTAGAAGCCAGCACTATCTGCTATGTCTTAAGCACATCGAAATAGATTTTAGCCTACTGGATTGCTATTTCGTGTCTAATCATAATAATGGGTCATGAACTGACAGTACAGTAGTGGCCGGGGGACGAGAACTGGGGTCGAATTTTAGACATGAAACCACTGGCAAGGCTTGGTGTCAGTCGCTGCCGCATTGCCAACCCTCTCATTTGTGCACGAAATTTTCCGGACCATCTGAAGAGCAACTAGTTCGGACACTTCCTTAAGATGGCTATGAGCTGCTGAATGCTGAATCGAGAAACCATACATTCTCATTACTCCGTGTTGCACAAGAAGGTCGCGGATGGTTTGCACAGTGGTGTCATTTCTCATGCAACCTCCATGCGATCCTAGGCGCAGTTTTTAAGAAATGGGATGCGCTGGAGAAATTTGGAGCCAATCCTAAAAGCGGACGCGTGCTGTCAGGACGGACAAGTGATGCCACCTAACACGGTGACCACTAACTTTTCTGACCGTTATAGACGTTAGTTTGACTTTTGGATCTTTCTTAAACAACGTTTATTTGTTTTATTGAACATGATGTATGCCACTGCTTTAGTAGATTTTCTACTTTTCTGCGTAAGACTAACTTAGCATTAAACCTAATAGGGTTGCAAATCCATACTGATCCAGCTATCATCCGCTTCCAAAGGTGGCCCTCCAAATATTGAACGGAGTACTTCTCTGTAGGCTAAACCACCACTTATCTAATTTTTTGCAGAAATAAAATGTCAATTTCATAGGTAACACTAGTGTGAATAGTACATCTCAGTATTTTCAGCTTCCTTCTTGGTTGGTGCAGTGTCGTTGCAGCACTCTCTAGCCACTCTGTATCCCAAAACGGACGACAACTTACTCCTTAACATGGTCGCAGACTCTCCCTTAGAACTCCGAACTCGCAGACTCTCCCTCGGGACGCCGGACTCGCAGACTCTACCTCAGGACTCCGGATTCGGGTCTGGATAACGTACGTTGTGGCAGATGGTGCAGGTACAGACGGTGCAACAGTAGTACGTCGATTGTATCTGGGTCACGTTTGTTGTTGCTTCATCAATCAGACATCTTTCTGTCGTTTCCTGGGTTAGCTTTGTTTTCTAATCCGTACCATTAGGTTTTTGGCTCGTTATTGGTTTGACAACCTATTTTTAAAGGTGTCTCACCCTCATTGAAAATGGGGAACTGTTTTGTTAAGACGATCTGTGTTAAAGAATAGCATTCCCACATGAATCCACATGACACTGCCATTGTAATGGAATAGTGGTTGCTTTTTTATGGTTTTATTTCAGCGTTTTTTTTATCAGGAAAACAATTTTTGCCACTTTTTTCAACTCATAACGTTGGTTCTTCTTTGTTTCTGGAACTTGCCAATTTTGCTTTATTGAAATGATTGAATTTTCAATTAAATTTGCTGGTTTTTACAGTTTGAATATCTATTTGCTAGGTGTTGTGGGCGTGCAGTTTATCAGCGTTAAACAACATTTTGCAACTATCATAGAAGTAAAGAATGAAGCTTTCGCCGTTGAGCAATCTCTAAAGCATCGTTGGAGGTGATTGAATGCATATCTGGCCTTTACAATGATTCGCAGTGACTTACTGATGTATCGACCCAGTGTTGCTATACTCCCAGACTAGTCTGGTACCAATTTGCCAACCCCAGAGGGATGGACAGCTTGGGCCACGGGCGCAATGATCGATCCCATGTGTATTTCAGGGCACCTTCGACTACTACGCCACATGCGTTTTTTGCAGTTACCTTTCATTCACCTCCAACGATGCAACCACCATAGTGCTTCAGTATTTGTTCACCGTATTTGTCCACTACGTTGCTGTCGACGAAGGTTAAGGAGCTCACTCTGTCTCCTGCCTCATACATGAGGCTGGAACGATTGTGGTACTTTGTACTGTAGATGTTACACATTACTTACTTGGATAATTAGGTGGCCAATCTTCACTGGTTGTGCGGACCTGAGTATAATTTTCATTTTTTCGGTTTTGCTGATTTAGCCATTGTGGTTCACTGGAATTCTGAGGTCAGGGTGGCCAAAGTCTGCCCCAGGTCGTCACCACCGCAGGCAGTCGCCGCGCTTGTGGATCGAAGGGAGATTTGCTACCATGTGACTAGTTTGGTACCAGGATCGTGGTGGATCCTGGTACTTGTTTACTCTTAGCTGGACTTCGTGTTGGAAACGCCGGTCTCCTTATCAGCTTTGGAGACCCTACCTTAGGTACGAATCCACCCGGTGTACATCGCAGCCCGACACCAAGGAACACTTCCCAGCCGCGATGAGGCGGTAAACCGTTAGAAATGTTATTACATATTACTGTGATTATAAGGAGGGTTCATATTACATGTGATTCAATTTGCATCAGAAGTCTCATTCGTGGTATGACTGGATGAATAAGGCATTGCCTAGCTAAATTCCAATGTTCTATACTACTCCATTTGTTAAATTGTAGTATTTCGGTAAGTTCCGGTCACAGTCATTTGACATGTATGCTATCCTTCCAGTGGTAACAAAATCAAACTGTACATTCATACCGTCTTACCTAAATGTTTCTTACTGCGGGACAACATGCTTAGGAAAAATACCGACTTTGTCGAAATGCATACAGTTTTCATTCTGCTCTCCGGGCATCAATGATGTTGGAATGTGTCTTACTTGCTATCAAGTTTGGCAGCATAGTTGAGTGTAAGAAGTTCAGGCTGAGCAGACTGTCTCCATATTTTCTGGTGACTATGGAATTGTCTTGTATTTACTTGCTTGACTACAGTTCAACGTTCTTTGTAATAACACACATCGAATTTACTGGTGATCTAAGCGAATCGTTTCATCGAATTGGCCGTTAGTTCATTAGTCGTAAAGCAATGCTTTTTAGAGAATCAGCACGTACTCAAACACTCCTGAATGGGTTTAATCTGGAAGTGATTCGCGAAAACACTCATAAAAGTATGATCCATATAAACGTGGCGGATACACAGACTCTTGTCGAGAAATCCGATGGAGTGACCAAGTACACGGTATGTGTTTTTGCTGTTTCCACTGTATTTATAATGCAGTTCTCTTTGGATTAGGCTTACAACATCTACGTCAACGGATCGTTCCATGCAGCTGTTCGATTTAGTCGATTAATTCAGTTTGCTGAAGCGATTAAGCAGCGGTGACTTTTGAATTGCTTTCAATTCGTTGTGTGAATTTAATTCATACTTCGTACTCGCTGGATGTTGCTAAGGTTTCGTCGAGTTTCAGATTTGCCACGAAGAACCACCTTATGCTGCGTTTTCCTTCGAAGCAGTGGTTCCCACTCGATGAAAAGGGTATAGAACAGCGTAGGATCAAAATATCAAAATACTTTAATTTACGTACGTTTACTTTCCCACCTTTTTGGTTCACTAGTTAGAAATCAAGGAAATCAGCAAGGCATACTACATGTTTTTAGTTGCTCAGTCACCTGATATTGTCCGGAGTCTATTCGTTGAGAGGTGTTTTCTAGAATTTCAAATTGTGAGTTCTTTTGTCTTTTACAATCCTATTCTTCATCGAGATATTCTTCACAGCTTTTTTATTTATTTGAAAAGCGGAAGATCATTCAGTCTTACTGTTTACTTGCTCTGCAACAATAAAAAACATTAGTTCTTTTTTTTCTTAGAAAATGACAATATTGTAGTCCGTTTCCTTGAAACCAGCGGATTTTATTTAAAGCTTTCTATTTGTGCAATACATATGGTGGGTATTCTCGAAGTTCCTGTGGCAAATTTTCATGCTTGTTTTCTTCCGAACAAGCTTTAGTATTTCTATTGGTCTTGATATATGAATCTTGTTCAAAAACCGTTGACAGTTTGCAAGAAAAGATGGATTGAGGTTCGACGAAATACTGAGTTTGTTTTGTTTTCAATGAATTCTTTAGCTCTTCCAACGGCTTACCGCCTCATCGTGGCTGGGAGGTGTTCATGAGTGTCGTGCTGCGATGTTCAGCGACGGGATTCATCCTCCCAGCTGAGTCTCTCATGCTGAGAGGCAGTCCAGCGTTTCCATTAGGAAGCTTAGCTAAGGGTGAGCCAATACCAGAATCCACCACCATCCTGATATGAAACTACTCGCATGGTTTCCAAACTTCCTTTGACCCACAAGGGCGGAGACTGTCTGTGGTGATGTCGACCTGGGGCGGACTTTGGCCAGGTTAACCTCGGGACTACAGTGAAATACAATAGCTGTAACATCACTACCATTTCCATGTGATTTCTGTGCGGTTGGTCTCTACGTGACATACTTAGTGGAAACCTCATATGAAGCGGCTCTGAGGAAGGCGAAATCCGCCGAAACGTCAGCTTAATCGTGAACAAAGAATAATAACACCTCGCGTTTGCTCAACAAAAATACGAAGAAAATTACTTGATCAATGCCGAGATTAATAGAAAGTCGGTCGTGGCAGTTATAGCTGTAACAGTTAAACTCCAAAAAATGGAGAATATGTTGTGCCCGCACAACTAGTGAGGACTGGCTGTGCAGGTATCCAAATAACTAAGGATTCTTTAGTTATGTTGAAAGTGCCATTCGAGGCTACTAATTTAACAATTAGTGTTCGAGGTTGGGTGTTCGCACACAATGATCTGGATAACTAGAATACTTGAGTAGTTGAGGACGTGATGTGCTTATAGAACAGGCTTTGTTCTATCCAGCTGAGTGTAAATATTATTTTAGGCTGCTGTCTGGTTTTTTAAAGTTGTTCAGAAGCTGAAATTTTATTTTCAATGAAAGTGAAACTTAAATCTTTAAAATTCCAAACGGAATCCCGGAGTCAATGAACAGCAACGCATGTGGGGACAGCATCGTGTTCTCGAAATACTGCTTGTTCAATTGTTTTCGTTTCCGAAATGCGAACTTTTACGCCATAGACAAAGATCCATAGATTTCAATACTTTCAGGGAATTCGTAAAGTCCATTTCTTCTGATATTTGTTATTTTAACTTCAAAAGCGGGGGTCAGTTTCACACCCTGTGAGTGTAAATAAGCCCACATCAGTCCTCAAATGTCTAAAGTTGAGGCGAACCCAACGCAGTTTCATGGTTCTCTGAGGAGAGGTTCCTAGTCTTTGATTAGTTATTTCCGAAAACAGGACATGTTGGTAGTTTTTTTAAATATATTTGACCCTCTCGTAGCAAGTAACTTGTTTCTCCATTTTAACGATTATTGGCTCTGTCTCCTAGCTTATAATTGAGTTGCTCCTTCGCTCGGACCGACGGTGGCCGGAGACATTGAGAAGGGATTTCACTACGGAAACGTTAAGTAAACATCTCTTAGTAAGATGTTCAGTGTATCCCGTGCCACCGAGAAATCACCCTATCTATTAGCAATATTGTCTTCCAAAAATATGGATTTCATGGAGAAGAAGGCTGTAAATATTAAACCTAGCAGCACGCACTATATTCTTTGAGTGCAATTTTCCGGATTTGTACACCTTCTTTGTGTTATTTTCTTTCTAATGTACCGGCTTCTTGCAAGAATCTGTTTAGAAAAACGATCTTCGAATGGTCCTCTCCTCTTGTTAGCCACAGGTTAGCTGCATATATTGATGAGTAGATTATATTTTTTGAGTTGCATCTTGTAAATGGGAAATGTTTAGGGCAGTAAGATGTCGCGGTTATTCCACTTACAGGTATTATCGGATGCTGTATATGCACATTATGGATTTTCTCGGCGCTTGCTTTTAGCTTACCAACAAGTTTTCTGGTGTGAGAATGAATGTGTCACTTTGGCATACCACCAGAGATCTCCGACAAAACCCGAGACTTTATTGCTTCTTATCAATTTTTGAATGAGGCCCATTCTTTTTACTGTGTTTAGCATTTTTTGTTACCCACGTATAGCTTGTTGGGCTCTGAACGTGTGGGCTATGTATACTCACGGGTAGCTTGCCAAGCTCTCCCAGAGTGGACATGAAGCTTACTATTTGGAGGCGACTCCTAGTCGCCTCCCATGTACTTCCCAGTTACTTGATTTCGGGCTTTTGCCCGAATTGACTCGTAGAATATAATCCGCACAAGCAAGTATGCACCCACACACGCATGCATGAATACGCCTAGCAAATACAGAAAGTATGTGCCAAATCAGCGCAGCAGAAACAGGGAGTCCATTCCCTGGTTCCATCTGCATCTCAGGGAAGCGAAGGTCGCTTTTGGTTGGCGATTAACCCCTATTCGCCACCTGGGGACGCGCCACGTAGCCTCGCGACTAACCGGCTCGAGATCCCTCTTATGAAGGAGATCAATTTTTACCGCTGCTGTTGTTCTGTAATTCTGAATATTCACTGGAAAATCCCAGTCTGTCACCGCATCCAATCTTTGTGGATTGTGCCATCAATTCAGCTTTTCTGTGTACACAGTTACGAGGTTCTTATTCGAAAGCTTTAATATACTAAACACATTATCGACATTGTGAATTGATATATGGCCAAAAAATAACTATCCGTTCGAACTTTAACACCGCGCAACGCCTTGACCACTATAAGAGTTATACTCATTAAGCAGTATGGTCAATATAGCTTCTATAGAAGTTCTTTTTTCCAGTGGTTTATTTTCGGTATATAGAATTTTTCCCTGCTCTTCTTATGACAAGTAAGTAGCTTGATCAACATATATATATATATATATATATATATTCAACATATATGTAGCCACCGTCGTCTTTGGAGTGCAACTCTCTACTCTTACTGTTTTACAAAAAACCTTTTTTAGACGAGTTCTTTGTTCAGTAATTTGAATGGTATGTCAACTCCATTCAGAAAGATGTATTATGGTAGTCGTATGGGATAGCCTGGTGTAAAAAAGACAGAGATGAACTCGAAAAAGCTACAAATATAGTTCTAGTGGCTGACAATGTGCTTGTATGGTGGGCCACAGTAAAATACAGTTAATGCTCACATATATATATATATATGCATACATGTAAACATATGTATATATGTGTGTATATATATTTGTACCAGTAGAGGGGCGGGTAGCACAGTGGATGTGATGCTGGTCACCACGAGCATGGTGCTTGTTTGATTGCTCTCCGGGCCAAGCCAAGCCCGTCATCTCTCCAAAGTCGGTAAATTGACACCAGACTTGTTCGGGAAAAATCACTCTCTGCGATTCAATTAGGAACACTCTAGCGATCTCAGGACTCCAGAGAGAATCGACTCGACCGGCATTCTACAAAATTCAAGATGGAGTGAAAATCCTCAAACAGCATCCGAAGCCACGGGTAAAAGTTGGAGGATCTTCGTGGATTATGGATGCGAGGAAAGGAATCGAATGTGAGAAGCACTGGTTCCGCACAGTAGACGTGAAGACGGGTCATATAAAATATGAAAAAAACTTGTAGCAGTACATCTCTTGAATGGTAGAAAAAGTCTCTTCTGTAATACTATCATGTTCTCATTCCCTTAACTGCTCTAGTTGTCAAGAAATATCAGTAGTTTTCGATAATGTAAACAAACTATTGCAAATGTGGTAAAAAGTATTACAGTTTCACTTAATATTTGGTACCGAAGTGTGTCAACTTGCTGACGCAAAGTCAAACTTGCATTATGTCAGTCGTCGATTACACCGTGGTTCTATTCGAGTTCTTTACAGGAATCATACCCTGAGACGAGTACGAATATATCACTCAATGTTTTCTTGGGTGATGGTTACAAGATTGGTATGAAATGCGCCTTATCTCTATGTACAGATGATGTTATGAAGGTTGTTTTCAGTCCTAGAACTCCTTTTTGTTCCTTAAATATACTCGCTTTTCAGAAAATTGCTCAACAGCTACAGATAGATAACTCTGAACGGTTTCTTCAAATGTTTGGTATGTTTTTGGCGCGTCCACGCGACGATTCCAATAACCTTGTTGACGGTCAATTCAATATGCTCGGTTAGTCGTCGTCGTTAACTTTCCGTTCCCACTCACATGAAATAGCAGTTCTTGGTACTTTTCATTACTTATAGTTGTACGATTACTGCGTAACTTCGAATCGCCATATGCCACCCTTCAAACTGCCAATCGCCAATCGGCTGTCCACGGAGTATGTTATAAACTCGTCATAAGGTACATCGAGCAGAACACTAATCAATTAGTTTTCTTGCCATTTGTATCCACTTTTCCTTTCAGGAAGATGATATGGGATCCACGAGTAGAGGAAACATTATTGTGTGATGCAGTGTTTGTTGATTTATTATATCGTCAGGCATGTCTAACTTTCCAATAATGTCTTGCATTTTTAAGAAACACTTAGAAAACTCAACTAGGCAACCAGTAACACTGCTGCTTGGTACTTCAGGCGAAGTCCGATCTTCAAAACGGTTTCTTCTCGACTTCATCTGAATCGATAGCTGAGCATTTGCGTATACTTGAAGCGAAGGACGACAAACTACAAGTGAGATCAGGTCATTTTTAGATGAATGCCTTCATCGCAAGAGCATTATATTCACCCAGTGATCGGAAGTTATAAAGACATCAGATATACTGTTTTGGGTATACAAATCATCACTTGTCATATTGTAAGTGGTCGATTCCTTAGTGTTTCCCAATGAAAAGATTGAGTGATATTAATAAACATAGTTGCTGTGATGGAGCGCGTGTAGCACAGTGGTCGGAGGCGCCCTGCAACATATACATGGGTTCAATCCTTGCGCCCCTGGCTCACCAAGTCTTCCATCCCTCCAGGGTCGGAAAATTGGTACCAAACTTATCTAGGAGGATAGCAGCACTGGTTCGACACATCGGTAGGCCACCGCGGCTCATTGTAAAGACCAGATATGCATTCAATCACCCCCAGCGATGCTTAATGAAGTCGAATGCTTGGCGCGTACCTCAAGAATTGGTCAACGCCGAGAGCTTTATCCTTTATCCTTTAAGTTATCGATACGATAAGACTTCCTAATGGAAAGACTGGGCAATATTGATAGACATAGTTGCTGTGCTTTCTTTAAAGTCAAGGATTTATAAGCTGATCTAAGTATAGATTAACTCAAGTTTAGAAACCTACAATGTATTTTGCTTTACTGGAAAATTCATTTAAATCGTGGCGATATCTGGTTTGTGTTGCATGCTGTATACAAGTTAGGCTTTACAACATATAAAGTTGGGAATTGATCGTCTCTTATCATTTTCACCCTCGGATTATTCTCTGGCCTTTCAAAATCACTACAAATTATTGGTCGTTTGATTAGTTTTATATTGACGTATATTCGTATATCACTTTTTAGTACCTAAGGATTTGCCATCAGTTTCCTAGTTATTCGTACGAGGTTTTTCCTCATTGCATCGGTGATTATCCTGAGCCTAACACACCTTGTGAGGTTATGATAGGGCGTCGCCAGTTGGTTCTTGTCATTTCGGGAAAAGAGGTATGTGAGTCAAGTTTAATGTTAGTTTATGTCGGTGTTTTTGTGTCTAGGCGTATTGATCTTCTAATTGCTCTCTTATTATAGTTGGCAGTAACTTCGTCGTTATCTTTTTTCTTCATTAGAAGTCATTTTGATATCTGCGTCATTATCAATGATTGTTTTCTTGGCTAACTCAGTAGTTCAGCAGTGACATTCCTCAATTTACCGGATACATATGTTGGGCTAAGAAGCTATAGGTGTTAACTGATCAAATATGTTAAATAAACTTATATTTCGTACTTCAAGTATGATCCTCTCTTCTCTGTAAATCAACGCAATGTAGATTACTGTAACCTCTGAGCTTGAGGAAAAACGTGAGGTCATGTTCCTTATCTTTCGCAACTTGGTCAGATGTTGCTATTAAAACATGGGTTAATTTCGATAGCATTATTGCCATTGGATGGAATCAGTGTTTTCAAATGACAACAAAAACTGAGTGTCTGCTGGACCTGTATGTCAATATTTCAGGGTCGCGAAAACAAATTCGTTGCCATGTTTCCTTTATCTTGTCTTTCTTGAGCGGAATAGTATTTCTTAGCTAACTTTTGTCACTTTTTATTTACCGCGTGTTCTTTTCGATGGCAGGGTATTATTTGAAATCGAACAGCAGTGATACTGAGATATTTGTAGAATTCGGGACCACTGGTGTCTGAAGTGGGGACTGAACACGCTATTAACCTTTCTGGGGACTATTCTACTGCAAAGAAGTGTTAATTTGTTAGTGTTAGTACTATAGTAGAATATCCTATGAAAACTCTTGACGACGAGAAAGAACAATAGTTTTCATGGCAAAACGGAATGATTAGTGACAAAATTGTTCACGGAACCAAACCGCGTAACCTTCGCCTTGTTGTAGAAATCAAGGATAAAGCAGCTTGATATCTGATATAGAACACCGTTTTATCTTTTTTAGTTGGCATTTTAGTTATATGTAGAAGACCTATTTAGCTTTTACAGCCAAAACAACACTATGCTTTTCGTGCTACTCGCATCCATCTTTGGAAAATCTGCGACAGCACAAGTTTTACTGGACAAGGTCCTGTGATATTCCAGTTTGAATATCTTGTAGACAAAAGTTCATTCAAATGGATCACTTTGTGCACTGACCATGTGAGTATTTTTTAAACATTTCCGGTTTATTAATAATCGTTATAATTTGTCATTGAGTACTTGGTGGTGAATTCGAACAGTTTACCGTCTGTCTAGGTCGATATAATATTAAAATGATTTTACATCATAATAAGGATGATCTTGATGGTGCATAACATTAGAAGAGAAGTGCTTATCTTGTCAGCTTTCATTGTACAATTTGAGAAATTCACTAACAGATATGCAAACCATCTTAGGCAGTTCATGGATTCCCAGCACTTCTTCATTGCATTTCCTTTTATTGCTGCCGTTATTCATGAAGGTGGTCACGTTAATGGATAGCGCAAGAAAATTGCGAGCTGGTTCAAGATCTGCTGTCTTCTCTGACTGAGATACTGAATGCTCTTCGAGCATATTTTACCTTCAAATTCCGAGTTAACCGTTCTATAGTATCCTTAGCTGTTGATCTCCGGCAGATTCGGAGACTTACGGATAGGAGGGAAATTTGTAGTTTTGTTTCTGGTTGGTTCTAAAATAACTGCGAATGTTGTTTAGTAGAGTGACTGATCGATCATTAGTGACGTACCAGGCTTAGTGGATTTTTATAAGATTAGCGAAAACAGATCAGCAACACAGCAACTGTCGATATGTTTTGTATAAAATTTGGCTTAGGGGCGGATAGCCCAGTGGCAGTGATGTCCGTCATTACGATCATTATGTTAGTTCGATTCCGCTCCGGCCAAACTAAGCCTCTTATTCCTTCGGGGTCGCGAAATTGCTACCGGACTTGTCCGGGAAAGATCACTCTCTGCAATCAAATTGGGAACGGTCCAGCCCGGCTATCTCTGGACTCCAGGGAAGTTGCTCGACCAGCATTCTACAACGTTCAGGATGAAGTGGAAATCCTCAAGTAGCAACCGAAGCCACGCATGAAAATCAGAAGACCTTCGTGAGCAATGGACGTAAGGAAACGAATCGAATGTGAGAAGTGCTGGAATCCACACAGTAGCCGTAAAGACGGATCAAATAAAATGAAATAAAAAAAGATTTGGCTTAACATCATATACTGTGTAGTTAATTCGTCTACTGTATACCAGTACTATTATCTTCGCTGACTAAATGGTAATATCACCTCCAAATATTTTAGGCCATTCTTATTTCAATGTTGATTCATTCCATAGGTGCCGAAATTCTTCGTGAACGCAGCACCCTAAAGGTTGGTAAAAGAAATAATTTGTTTCTAGATGTATTTTACTCATAACGGTGCCGTATTGATGACAACAGAAAATTGAAAATAATTTCCTACGATTTAAGGGTAGTGGTGGTCGTGCTCTTCAAGTAAAGAGTTGCAGTGCGCAATCAAAAGGGCTTATGACTGCTGCCGATCGCTCTGAGAGCAACTCTGCAACCGTTGAAGCTGAAATACATCATTCCAAAGCCAGCAGCTACGAGACATCGTCCACGTGGAAGGTTGTTAATCACAAGAGTCTCATAAGGGTTTGTTGGAAGACTGTGTGTTCCTTAAGCTTTTTTCCTTATCATGACAATAGTTGCAGGTTGTGCGGACGGGTATTGTCACTCTTGTATCAAATGATAGATTGAACACATCAGGTAGATCGAATCCTCTTGGTATATGCCAACATAGTGACCTATTCACTACAATTACGGTATGTCTAGTATAGTATTTTTAATTATGCAGGTATGTGGGTCTTTTTTGGCGATGTAGGTTGCTGCACAGAGCTTTTTTACCGCACTTATACTCAACCGATAGCTTGTCCAACACATGTTGTAGTAGGCGTTGCTTGTGAAAAGTTTTCTCTTCACTTTAGAATTTACATAGGGAGGACGTAGGACTTATTTGGTAAATATCTTCAATTATGAAGCGGTTCCTGCAACTGTACATCAAAATTCTGCAAATATAACCGCCACTATAGCACATCTTGTCCTTGAGTTCAAATTTTTGCCACCTGGGCGGGATATAGACGTTGTGAGTGACTCTAACCTAGGCTGTAAAATCCAATATTTGATGAGCAAAATTTATTTTGAAAAAATAAATAATTCAATACCGCTACGTCACACGCGCTAGACTAGACTATAAATTGAAATATTGGATAAAAAGAACAACGCTTAAAACCCTCGGTAACGGCAACCATCGAAAAAATTCTTTATTCCCAGTGATAATTGAAAGTTATTGTATGGGGTCAGCGAACAGAGAAAAATAACAGAAAAAAACAAATATACTTCACATGTTATACAAAACCTTAGCAAAGTAATAACGGTATGATAGTCGGCTAGTTGTTTTTTTTTAGATCACATGTAAGAACTAGATGTTCTAAAATCATGGAAAGATAGCTCAAAGAACATGGTGGACAGTAAGGTACACAAACAGAATTACCAATAACGTACAGAAAAATGGGATTGTAGAGAGAACAATACAACAACAGGGCTAGAATCATTCGCTTAGAAGGGGGTTTTGGCCGACATGATCCACGTTTGCTACTCATCACGTGAACAGACGAAAAGTAGGCGTAGTCTTGTGCGGATTCCATACAAAATTGGGCGCCATCACCAATCTTTAGTAAAGACTTGCCAGTTGTCCAAGTATGGTGGTTTCCGAATTTTTGATGGTCGGTTTTGCAATATTTGATAAGCATAATTCTTCATTCGAGTCGAATACCTGGCGCTCCACTCAGAGAGTGATCATAGCCAGGCGCTCTATCCTTATAGTTTTTGATAAATAATGTCACACACCTTAGCTTTACGCCTACGTAATACTAACCTTGATATAAACATCGCTTAGAGTATAGCAGAAATTTCTTAGGAGATGTGTTTCATCGTGTAAAATCACGAGCTGTGGTGTTTTAGGATACGTTGCCTCTAAATGAAGTGTCAGACATCTTAACCGATAATGATCTGTGATCTTCATTGTTGTGATTGCACGACCAGACCAGATCCTTGAAAGGACGATAATCACACGTTTTTTTTGGACATGTAAAAGATGCAGCAGTACTTATTTATTTGCCATATATTTACTAAGTAAACGTTTATTTCTGTGTTGATGTTGAATGAGTTTCTCTGGTGGAAATATCTATTGTTAAAGTATTACTGTATAGTTTAGCTGAAGTGTCGGAGTTCTTTTGCTAAACATTCAAATTCGGCTATATGAAGTATGCTTTCAGTAATTAATATCCTGATGCAAGGGCTATGTTGAATAATTTCATTAGCTCATAATAAAGGGAGGAGTTAATTAGTTCGGAAAGCCCTTCTTCATCTCATCGGTGTACTTCATCTAGTGTTCTCCCAATCCTGTCGAGGATAACTCTTCTATGGAGCTTGTAGACGTGAGAAAGTAGGAAGATTGCTATAGATAGCAGGGAGATTGACCCGATGTGGCAGATCTCGTGTAGTTCTCTTTTTGCGCAATGTTTTCAATAATTGGAAAGTTTCCACTCGGACATGTTTCTTGAAAGAGCTGAACCAGTGTGTTTAAGGGCTAATGGTAGGCTCCTCACATAATCGGAGTGGACTTTAGGTACATATCGTTCACTCGATAGAAACTGACAGAAAGCTGGTTTCAATTTTTGCAATTCTAAATAAACATCTTCAAAAATGGCAAAAATTTACAAACAGAAAAGTAGTTCACAACTCCTTTTCTCATCCTGAACTCACGAAAAGGGAGCGTATGAGAGATCATTGGAACGGCCAATGTTGTGTCCACAGAAATGCGGGGAAGTATAGAATCCCCTAGAAGCCCTAGAACCTGAACTACCCCCTAGAGGACCATATCGAATGGCTATGAAACGGTAGGTACTTGGGTATAGAAGGAAAGTCAACATCGCTCCCTCTCTCGTCCCCATTCGAGCGAGTTTAGTGCATGTAGTTGGCCTAGAGGATTAGGTGACAGTTGCTAAACTGATATTGAATATTGCAATAAGTTCAAAACCGTATTCTGGTTAACACAAAACTATTCAATTTTCCGAAATGGCAGAGTCGATGATTACATGAGTTGGGGTGCAGTTTCACATAATCTCTTGTATATAGCGTGCCGGGCGAAAACATTGGTAGAACGAGCACGAAACTTTCTGTCGGCTTGAGAGAATATCTGGACGGAAAGTAAGGAATCTAAAATGTCAAAATGCAAAACACCAAATAACGTTAGGACAAACTCCAAGGAATCGAAAGTGAACAGCGGGAATGAGTGCAATAATTACTTATGAACTTATTGGATAGTCTAAAATAATCTCAAGGCATCAATTTCCCTTTCCATAGAAATTCTTACTAGGTGGTCCCACTTGGTAAGTAAGTGAATTACACAACAGCGTTTTTAAAAAGCTCTTTAGCGCGCAGGTGGAATCGAGTCTCTGATTCTTTTCCCATCCAGACCGTGAAATTGTTGGTGAAGCGGATTTCGTACTAATCTGATCATCTCGTGATACTGGGATTAAACGCGAACGATTTCTCTGTCCCAAGCTCAAAAAGCCTTCCATCTCTCCGGAGTCGGTAAATTGGTATCAGTCTGGTCTGTGAGTATAGCACCACTGGCTCGGTACATTGGCATGCTACCGCGAGTCATTGTAAAAGCCATTTATGCATTCAATCACTTCTAAGGATGCCGAATGAAGTCAAATACATCTCTCAGATAAAGATCAACGCCGAGGCTTCATCCTTCTTTATTTTATTCGGCTGTATATTTAATCCCTCAGGGATTGATCAACACCGAGAGTTTTATCCTTTTATCCTGATCATCTTTTCTTCTTCAAGGAAAGCTAAATCCGCCATAGTTTTAGCTACTGTGAATGATACGTGGGATTCTTGTAGATGGAAATTCGCCTGGCTGCGTTGTTGGCCGCAGTTGCACTACAGGGCCACAATAGCACGCCTAACGTGACGTTTGAGGAGCATGTCATACCAGTAAATTATCTTTATATCGGCTCGATAACTCCGTGTGGACCACCACCATTAGTTTTAAGTTAGGTTTTCGTTTCGTCAACCTGGGTTTTACTTACAGATTGATTGATAATAAGAGGGTTGCAAACGGTAGTAACTGTCTGTATTGTCTGTGTACTCCCTCTTCCTTTTGCACTGGGTTAACCAACCTGCATAACATTCAGTTTGTTTTTCCTTGAAGACGCAGCAGTCGATGGTGAAGAGGATTTTTGCAGTTACTACTCTTTAGGTTAAAAATTTGCTAGAATAGGGAAGATTTTAGAACATTGGTGATCTCCACAGATTGGTTTTTCATCTTCGGCTTTGTTTGTTGTTTCAACAAACACAAATTTTCCATTGAAATCAATAAACTTTAGCAATCTGTTATGTATAGGCGAGTGTCCAGCGTACTTTTATAGCAGGAATCCTAGTAACTCGTCATGGGAGGAGAGGAGGGAATCCTATTGATCCAGGCATTCTCATTTTGCTTAAGTCTATCCTATTAAGTAACTCAACATCACTTGTATGTCTTTTATATGGTGGTATAAGCCTAGTGGAAGTTTAGTAGACTTTCCCCAACAGAAATTTTTCATCGAAGAAATCCTGGCAATGAAGATGTGAGACAAAGGCGAAACGAAGAACCCGCATCGTGTTTTGGTGAACTCGTTAGCTCCCGGAAGGGGTCATAGCGCGTTCGTTCCCTATCGCAGATACCTACGGTTCGGAGTTTTTCGAATATCTCAGCATTATTATAGAAGCTTTTCCATTCAAAGCTTACATCTTACAGTTATCCTTGGATGCATTGAATTCAAAACTTAAAAAACTTAAGGTCTTAAGACCTTTACGAAGCACAAGATGATAAAAGAATGGCAGTTTTACTCTATTTTATACTTATTTCAAAAATGATGTGGTGAGTGTACAGGGGCTGTGCCCGCAAGAGCTGTAAGCCTTCGTGTTTATGTTATTTCTTGTTCTTGAAACCATTCGTTCCTTTGTTTTCCAGGTTTTATGGAGTTCTTTGTACGTTATGGAGTATTTTAATAAGTTTCGAGCTACTGTTACACAAGTAGCAGCACAGGTATGTTATAGTAATTCAGTGATGAATAGTTCAGCCAAATGTCGTTCTTTGCAGGTTACTAATGCCCTTCCGGGAAATCCGCTATTGCGAGAATATGAAATCGGAGGCCAAATTTGCAGTGCTGGTCCTGGATTTTATTGGAAAGTCTTTAAAGGAGTGAAGAAGTCTACGAAAAAGGTATGTTTTCCTCCTTGAAATTGTGGGAGACAAGCGAAGAGAGTATGGTTTTTATTCGTTTCCATGCGTTTGTCAAGCAGTAAGTGTTTCTATGTATGAAAACTATCTTGTGAATATCCATCTTTTCTATCGTGTTATTTTTTTTTGTTTAAATGTCACTTTTGAAGGTGGTTTCCATATGGCTTCTTGATAAGAAAGATATCGATCGATGGCCGAAGGACGATCGTGAATTATTTCTATCACTTATTAAACATGGTGTATCACAACTGACAAGGCTTCGACATCCACGGCTGCTCGTTGTTGAGCATCCTATAGAGGAATCACGGTTAGTCGATCTTTCTACAGATCTTCAGTTTCTCGTCTCTAGTGTTTTTTCTTTTTTTCCACATTCTTTATGAATTTAAAAGATTGTAACATTCGGTCTTTTACCTTATGTGTTAAAAAGAGTCAGCATCATTTGTTTCTATTGTTGGTTTAAAAATAAGAAGAAGGATGAAAGTAAACTTCGTAGCGTCGGTAAGCGGTTACACTCAATAGTGTTCTGTAGTTCATTGTTCCCTACTCACTTATACATGCATGTATACGTATATAGAGCGCGCGTAGCGCAGCCCTCCATCTCTCCGGAGTCGGCAAATTGGTACCATCCTTGTCTGAGAGGATAGCAGCACTGGCTCGATGCATCGGTAAGTCACCGCGAGTCATTGTAGTGACCATATATGCATTCAATCGCCTCCAAACGATGCTCAATGAACTCAAATGCATCGCGCGCCCTTGAGGGATTGGTTAACGCCAGGAGCTTTATTTTTTTATATATGTATATACATATCCATGTACATGTATGTGCACTTATATCTCCATGTGCTCATACATGTATGCATATATAGATGCACATGTGTGTACGTCTTTCTATACATACGTTTGTTTATATGTATATATATAAATGATATCCAAAACATTGTACTTATAGTGATTCTCTTGCCTTCGCTACCGAGCCAGTGTTTGCATGCCTTGCTAACTGTCTCAGTCGTCGTGAACATGTGTCATTGCCTATTAGCGCACCTCCGAGCGATATCACATTCTCCGATGTTGAGATCAAACATGGTCTTTTACAGGTGATTCTAGTTATTACATTGCTGTTTTAGTTCTGTTAAAAAGTGTTTGATGAAGATTTTTCCAATTGATTCCTAGTTAGGAGAAGCGCTTTCCTTCTTGCACATTGACGCTGGAATACTGCACAGAAATGTGACTCCTGAATCTGTAGTCGTAAATGATAGGGTTAGTTAAACATTTTCAGTAAGTACATAGTTCGAAAATGTCTGTATCGTTTTATCCACAACTACTCATTTACAGGGTGCTTGGAAACTTGCAGGTTTTGAGTTTTCCGTCCAAGGCAGAGCTGTTTCATCAGGAAAGGTCTGTGTGAAATTTCTGTCCATAGATGATTTTTTATAGTCCTGAATGTTCAAATTATTTTCCTTCTCGGAGCAGCTTTATCATTTCAGTTTACTTACGAAACGTTTAGCTGGAGTAGTCGTTTACCAGCGATTTCGCAACCCAATCTGGATTACCTTGCTCCGGAATACGTAGTACGTTATTTCTTGTTTTATCGTTGATTTCGGCTTGAGAATAATTTTCTGTCGTGCCTGTCAATGAATTGGCCCGGCATGCTAATATGATTTCTCATGTTTTAGTGGATTCCACTATTTTCTTTTACAGGTCGCAATTGAATACGCTTTTAGAACAACCCTATGACTTCGAATTAGTGGTCGTATTAGAACGAAGTTTGCCAAAATATTTATTTTATCTCGGATTTCTTCTTTTTTTTTTCTCAGGTCGGCAGTGGATGTGATTCTTTTTCTGACATATACAGTCTGGGAGTTCTATCGTTTGTTGTGTACAATGAGTGTCGGCCACCGTTCGAACACAAGAATGATCTCGCTATCTTCAAAAAGAACGTCGAGAAGGTCAGATAGTGTGTTGTGTGTTTATTGTAATAAATCGAAATTAAAGGAGTCGCGTTTCAGTTGGACAGTTTTCAAGTGCGTACTGAACGTATACCGCCAATTCTCCTCAATGATTTGAAGGTGTGCCTAAAATGTTTGCCGAATCTTCGTCCAGATGCCATACAGTTCACAAAAGTGAGCTTATTTCATCCCGGATACTCCTAGTGATTTGCGTGATGATTGTACCATTTTAGTTTGCTTATTTCAACGATCCACTTGTAAAAACTCTGAATTTATTCGAGTCTTTGATTCAAATGGAAAGTAGTCGAAAGATACACTTTTTCAAATCACTTCCAGGAGTTTTGGTCAGGTTTGAAAAGGTTAGTAGGATTTTAAAGGTAGGAGGGCATTATAAGAAGCATTGGAAGATTTAGAGTCCCTTATGTAAACTGGTAATAAATTTTAGCGTGTGCTGCTGCAGAAGGTCCTGCCATATTTGTCTTGCGAATTCAGTACTCCAGACTTAATACCATTTATATTACCTAGTATTTTCCTGATTATAGAACAGGTCACTAAGCAGGAATTTTCAACTGAAATACTCCCTAAAATCACGCCTTTATTTTCTATGGGCAGACCATACCAGGTGACGTTCTATTACCAAGATCTTTGAGGACCTGCTTCAAGAATTTAATTCTTCAGATTGCTTTATTACTTTTGCAAAAAATGGAGTTACTGTTGGAGAAAGCGTCAGAGGAGCATGTGAAGTGCTACGTTCTACCCCTTGTGTATAATGCTTTATCTAGTGAAACGATGAGAATTCGGGTGTGGGTTTGTTTTCTGGTGTATCTTCTTTACTTTCATCTTTTCTGTTCTTTAAGGAATTATGCATATCCATTGTGCCAAATATTAGTAAATTGGTTGATAGAAACTCGATGAAAACGGAGCTGTTACCCAAACTCTTACAATTGGCCATAGATGGAAGTATGCTTGCTGTAAGTTATTTATTCAGTTTCCTTTCTGCTTTCTTCTCTTTCTGGGTGATAATTTGCTTTTGCGGATGTCAATTGGTGAATAGAAGTGTTCTGCTCATGAGAATGTATGTGCATTAAGCAGAACAATGGAAATGACAAAGACTTGTCGAAACTGTTATTAACTCTTACTGAATATTATTTGGTACTCTTAATATTTTATCTCATGATATTTATGTAGACACTTACTTACTTGGATACTTTAATGGCTCGTGTTCACTGATTGTGCGAACGTTAGCGTAATTTATACTTTTTCGGAGTTTTGCTGGTTTAGCCACTGTGGTTCCCTGGTGTCCCGGAGTCAGCCTTACCATCACTGCTCTTGTGGATCATAGCGAGATTTGCCACCGTATGACTACTTTGATACCAGGATGGTGGTGGATCCTCGTATTGGTTTGCTCTTAGCTAGGCTTTCTGATTGGAGCGGCACGCTCCTTCTCAGCTTAGGAGGCCCTGCCGTGAAGGGTGAGTCTCTCCGCTGTACATCGCAACCCGACACCCGTGAATACCTTCTAGCCACAATGAGGATTAAACCGTTGGGAGGTTGATGTGTATTGCGCCTTTCGACGTTCAAAGCGAAATGTGAGTATCGTGCATTTGTGTAGATAGCTTAGAAAATAGGAGTTTGTCGTCTGATGTAACAATTGGCCCTCTATATTCGATCTAACAGTGTCGTACTAGGTACTTCTCTCGTCTATTACACCGATCTGCCATGTTGAATGATTCTGGGAATTTGTTACTACCGCTAAATCGTAGCAAAATTTGAGCTACGTTAACTGCCACGACCGACTTTCTATTAACCTCGGCATCGATCAAGTGATTTTCTTCGTATTTTTGTTGAGCAAACGCGAGGTGTTACTATTCTTTGTTCACGATTAAGCTGACGTTTC
>UYYA01000618.1:0-42967 GCA_900624975.1 Angiostrongylus costaricensis | reverse complement strand
ACCATGCGGGTCCTTTGTTTCGCACGTCTCTCAGCTATTTCTATCGATCTTTTTGCCACCGAAAGGAAAGGACCCGCATGGTGTGGTGGTGAACGCGTTACTCCCCGGAAAGGATAATAGCGCGTTCGTTCCCCACCATAGACACCTGCGGTCCAGAGTTTTGCAAATATCTCAGCAACGTTGTGGTTTTACTTTTTGTTTTCTGCCGCTACAATTTTTATGGCAGGGTATTAAGTTAAACGCATGTTAAGATATTTGCAAAGCTTGGAGGCCAGGCCAGACTAAACCGCGATTAGGCTTTCTGGGCCCTTATTTGTTACCCACTGCCCCGCTGATGCTCTCACTTTGCCTTCCTCTTGGCCACTTTTTGGAGTGCTCTCTCAGCATTACAGTGGTTGTATTTCACATCATAGCCTTCCGTAAAACTAATGATGAGCAGTAAATAAAAAGTTAACTCTGTGATTTCGACTACATCTTCAGCTTTAATGCCGATTTGTGGTGCCCAGATCATTCCCGCTGACGGATGATTGATGATGGTACCGTTAGGCTAAAAAAACTGGCAGAAAGAAAGGCAGAGCGATGGCCTCAGTGGTGCTGTGCGTAACACAAGAACTCTCAGAAAGGGTAATCGCAGTTCGATCTGACCTGGTGTGCAAAATTTGGGAATATCGCACCATTATTTTGGCTGTATTACCACATTGCTACTAATGCACAATAGCCTACTTTTCAGTTTGAAATATCCACGAGTGCTACACCAACCATAATATTGAAAAAACCTGCATTTCATGAGTATCTGATGGATCTATGCTTCAAAAGGATTATTATTATTTGAATGCTGAGTGTCGGTAGTTTTCGACGCCTAATCAATGATGTTAATAAGGGGCTAAAAAGGTACTATTATTAGAATCCTACTATTGGAAATATTCGTTGTGCCACTGATAAACAACATACAAACCTTTCCTGCAATGCGATCTACGCAGCCATGAAGTATAAACTACTGTATTAAAAAAAATTTGAGTACTTAAACAAAGATGAAGGCATTTACACAAAGTGTAGAAATCATTTACTATAGAAACATAACCGCCCGATGTTTGTGGAGCGGTAATGTGGAATAGTCCAAGTAATGATGGACCTCATTAGAACCCTAACCACTAGTACCATCGTGACGAGAAATGATAACTTTGTAAAAATTAGCAAACGTGAAGATAGACTTCGTTCTCCTCGTCGTGCTACATGGGCACGCTCAAAACGGCTACAATTCAGCGGCAGCTAGCTCTTCCGTGTCTCCTAATGCCTTGCTTGGCTTAGGATCAGAATTACCTCTAGATGAATTAAGCTTTGTAACCGACGGAAAAACTTCAATGTGAAACGTTGACGGCTAAGTGGTGATGTAAATGTCGTAAATGTGACCTCTAGATGGTTAATTTTGTAGCTGCTACTCAAAGACATATTGTTCTTTGTTCTTTCGTGAGGGCTTTGTGGGTTTCCTTAGATCTATAGCAAATCTCAGCACTTTTTAACACCGGCATTGATCAATAATACACAGCTTTCTTGATGAGCAAACACGAGATTGTTATTACAGTATTTAGCAACGAGTTTCTTAGTTGTTGAAGAACGGCAGCACAGCGTCATGCAAATCCAAGGAATGTTCACGGTCCCATTTCAAAAATCAGCTTTGAATATAGGATGAGGTCATGCGCGACCACACGACACCCCTACCTGTGGTTTCCTCGAAAATGACTCCAAAGTTTTTTGCGTGCCGATAGTTTGGACTCCCTTAAGAAGATTGTGACTTTTACATCGAAACCTCCGTCACTTCTCTGCGTTCTGTGCTCACACAGTGTAACATTTGGTTTAATGTTAAGTTTTCGTTCTCGCAAGCTTAACAATATATAACATAAGCCACACCTTCACTCATACGATCACCATACCCTCTATCGCTAAGTCAGATTATGCAATTACGCATTGCGAGAGACATTACCATCACCCACTTTTTATTGCGAGTTCTTTAGATAGCGGGATCTCACCGGTGAAGTAAACGTCAACCTTCGAATACGACTCGCTCGGAATCCTAAACCAATATCTTGAGAAAAGGGTTAGTTTAAATCCCACATAAGCGCAAAATGTGGCATTCGAGAGGTTCGAGAAAGACTAAAGGCAAAAACTGTTACGCAGCCAGCTATTGATAAAGATGGACTGTTTGTGCAAATTCTTTCTCAGCTAGATATTACACATAACGCTCGTTGTAACAGCACGTAAATGATGAAGTGCTTCGACATTATCAGCTTTTGTGCAAAAGTGTCGGGATACAAGAGTAGATAGACCAATGTTTTTAATCTTACCATCTCTTGATTTCCTAGCCTCCTATAATTTTACGTTTCTGTAAGGCTGGAATGAAACTTTTTTCGAGGTGTTTTTCGAGGCTAACGACTTTGAAGGCTTCGCCCGCAAATACCCGAACGATGTTACTGATAAGAGTGCACATTTTGTCGTTGTTCCTCGTAATTTAGATGTTGATTCAAAAATCGGTGCCGAAAGTTGAACGTGGGAGAGGTCAAAACGGCAATAGTGGCACGTTTAAAGCCACTAGTTAATTTGCAACATAAAATTCATTCACCAACAAGTCCCGCCTCATACCCACTTGTCGAAACTCATAAGGTGAGATCCACTGGCGACCTTGTGTCTACCAACCACTCAACCTTCTAGGCTAGACACACCATAAGTTGTGTAGATACACCCATTGATCGAATAGTTTCGTTGATAAGCCTAATTGCCATCCAGTTGCTGAAACACATCTCAGCTATTCTCACCGATCCCCGAATGTTCCTGGATCTCGCACTTCACTCGCGTCCTCACAGCGCGTACGTTATAGAGTCCTTTGAGATTACAGCATTTTATGCAAACATATAGAATGCTCAGTAATGCAAGCCTTCCACCGAGCTCCTTATGTAAAACAAAGTAGTAATAAGCATGTATGGTTTCTCAATTCAGTCACTCATCGCTCTCCTAAAGAAGTGCTTAATGCCTTAACCTCCAGACAGACGAGAAAATCTCAAAGCCCAATTTCTATAAACCTCGGTATTGATCAATAATTCACCCCTTTTTTAACTGAACAAGCACGAGTTTGTACTATAGTATTTATTGCGCACAATAGCTGACGTTTCGGTGCTTTCGCCATCTTCAGAATCTGGAAAGGATGAACTGGCAAGGAATCCACTCGGCTAAATGCTTTCGTGACCTCAGCAAGCAAAACTGAACGCATCATTTGTCATTCGCATAGTAACTATATCTTTAAAAAAAACAGAGGCCTACATGACCGAGGAATGTGCCTGGCTCTGGTCAAAACATCAGCCTGAGATGAGACGCACGGTCACCCGTGATAACTTGACAATACAAATAAATTCGATTAGATTGTTAGTGTAGTGGTGGCAATATACCTTATCCGAAGGTTATTTTGTACCAAAAAAAGAGCATGGTGGCTTTCTGGGAATCTACGTATGGAAGCATTAACTCTAATATTTTGAAGCCTGGCCAGAGTACCAAAGCAGATAGGGTTTCTCAAAAAACTGGAAAAACTCATCAGCTACTGGAATGTTTGTGGCCGGTGCCTACCTCGTATTAGCTTTTCGAGAATACTTAGACCATATATACTCGGGGTGCGTGTGGCGCAGCGGTTAGAGGCACCACTGCGACACACACGTACAATCGATTCTTGGGCCCATGGCACACCAAGCCCTCCATCCCTCCGGGGTTGCTAAATTGATGCCACACCTGTTTGAGAGGATACCAGCACTGGCCCAATACATCGGTAGGCTACCGCGAATCAGTCGAGGCCAGTTGTGCATTCAATCACCTTCAACGATACTTAATGAAATCGAATGCATGGCTCATCCCTCAGGGATTGTTCAAATGGTTTTTAAGACTAACACTTACCCAAACTTACAACCCGAATCGAACATTTACGATTAAAAAGACGTGGATCAATTCCGGCTTTGACAATTCTCGTCGTTTACGCGCCGACATCAATCCATGAGGAAGAAGAAGTCGAAGCGTTCTTTATGGACTTGGAGAAGTTCTACAGAGAAGACCACACATTCTTCGAGGCCAACACTGGAGATCTCAACGTCAAGATTGGACCAAGAAGAACGTGTGAAAAACGTCACATTGGGACCCACGGATTAGAATAGAACGAGCAGGGTGAGCGGCTATCTGAGTTTGTTATGACGACCAAGGCAATCCATGGTAACTCGCAATTCCAGAACCCCCACCCTCAGCGCTGGAGGTGGGAGTCTCACAATGGAGAGTACAATAACGAAATAGACCACATTATAGTAAATAGAAGGTTTTGCCTAAATGTCGCTGTTGTTTCAAAATTCTATACGAGGTCAGACCCATCGTCTGCTTCGTGCAAGATTCTATTTCTCGCGAAAAGAAGAAAAAGCCGCTAAATTCCAAAACCGAAGTCCCAGAACCACTGTAAACTGGGATATATTCAATTCACTAGTCGGCCGTTGGGAAGATGCCGTTGTCGATAACATCGACGAAGAATAAAATCGGCTCATCAACAACATCTTCACGCTAGCGCTATGAAACCTCAGAGTTCGAAAGTCACCAAGAGACGTCTGTCTCCAGAAACACTCGAGCTGATACACCAGCGTGGAATCGCACAAGCTGCAGGAAACCGCGAACTAACGTCCGAACTTGCAAAACAAGCAGACAGGCAATCAAAGAAGATCTTAAAGAGAGAAGAGCAGCAGTAACGGTCGAGGCTGCAGAGGCCAGGAAAAGCATTCGCAAAGTCCACTGAGGTTTCGCCAATTACATGACCAAGATGTTTGCACTCCGACGACCAGACGGAACAGTTACAGCGTTTAGAAATGCAATGGAGAAAATCATTCACGAATACTATTCGGATCTCTTCGGTAGCCACGTCCACCTTCCGTCACATGAAATAAAGGAGGATGGATATGTTGTACCACCGGTTCTCCCTTCCGAAATCCGACATGCCATTTTATGCGTGAAAAATTGAGCAGCACCAGGTCAGGACAGAATAAGAACCAGAACACCTAAAGAACCTTCCGCCAGTCCTCGTAAACACACTGGCTCGGCTCTTCACACGCTACCTGTCTGAATGCAAGGGGTCCCTACTCAGTGGAAGGCCAGCAAGACCGTGTTATTGTTCAAGAAGGGTGACCTATACAATATCGACAACTGTCGCCCAATCCGCTTACTGTCTGCCGTCTACAAACTTTTTACTCGACCCGTCCTAAACAGGGTTGACAAAACACTAGACGAAGGACAGACATGTGAGCAAGCAGGGTTTCGAAAAGGATTTATCACGATAAACCACATACACACGGTAACACTGCTCACTGAAGTATCGCGAGAGTTCAAAAGACCGCTCTGTCTCACTTTCATCGATTTACAGTAGGCCTTTGGTTCAGTTGAGATAGAAGCAGTCTTGGAAGCCTTTGATAGTCAAGGAGTCCCTACTCAGTATACAAAGATTCTTCGTGAACTGGACAAAATTTTCACAACTAAGGTATCACCATTCTACAACGATATTAACATTGACGTCAAAAGAGGAGTTAGGTAAGGCGATACCACCTCCCATAAAATATTTATCGCCACCCTCCAGAACGTCATGCGAACATTGGAATGGATTAATATGGGGTTGCAAATCGACGGTCAACAGTTACACCATCTTCGTTTTGCTGATGACATCTTCCCTATAACACCAAAGATTGGCCAAGCGAAACGTATGCTTGACGACTTTGATAAAGCCTGTGGAAGGATCGGTCTTCGTCTAAATCTCACAAAAACGATGTTCATGAAGAACGGATTAGTTTCGCATGCCCCATTGACGCTCAACGGAACGAATATCTCCGAATCCTTCAGTTATTTTTTCTATTTAGGCCGGAAAATCAATATGATGAACGACTTAGCTCCATCCCATGCCCACCTTTTCGACTCAACGGTACTTCCTCCGCTAACGTATGCGTCAGAAACCTGGTCGCTGCGTAAGCAGGATGAAAGGTCGCTCAGCGTTATCGAACACGCAGTCGAAAGGACGATGCTAGGCGTATCCCGCTCCACACAAGGGATGGGATCCGGAGCTCCGATCTGCGTCAACGATCAAAAATCAAAGATGCCGTTCTGTACGCCAAACGATCGAAGATAAGGTGGGCCAGACGTGTAATGCGTATGAATGATAACCGATAGAGAAGAGCCGTTAGTGACTGGATTCCTCGTGATGTCAAACGTACTGCATGAAGACAACCGAGCCGATGGTCAGAGTTCTTTACAAAGGGCCTTGAAGAAAGGTATGACGCTCGACGAATCTCTAGAACAAGCAGAACCCACTGGACTACTTTTGCACGCAACAGCGAAAAATGGAAGATTTACTAGTGCCCGCTCGAGCCACTCGACGTTCAACGGAACTGCAGGGAATAAAGGTGTTAATACTTACCCAGTTGCCTAACCACATTTCGGCTTACCTCACAAACACCCAAATGTTCTTGGATCGTCTACGGGACGCGTCTTCTAATAACGCGTATGTGATGGAGTGATTCGACGTTACCGCCCTGTACACCAATGTGTCGAATGGCTCCACAATGCAAGCCATCTTTGAACTTCTTGTTGAAAATGAAGGAAGAATAAATATGCATAGCTTGTCCATCCAGCAACTAATGGATCTCTTAAAGGAGTGCCTAAACTGCTCGATTTTCAGATGAGCTAGGAAGTATTTCGCGCAAATAAGGGGGTTGGCAATGGGACAGCGGTTGGCGCCAAGCCTTGCCATTGTGTTTATATCTAAGATAGAAGCCCCTGTTCTCGATCTCCAGCCACTGCTCTAGTGCAGATATGTAGATGACTGTTTTGTCGTCTTCTCTACGAAGGAGAAGGTGAACAAATGCTTTGAATTATTGAACGAGCAGTCTGAGTACATAAAGTTCACCCGGGAAAGCCGAGAAAAAACTAGTTTCCGTTTTTAAACGTTCAAATAAACCTATACACGACAACGTGGTACCGAAAACCAAGCAACAAAAACATTTTTGTTCATTTCCTTTCTTCCCACCCTTCACACACAAAGAGGGGTCTTGTGAGAAACATGTTTCGAACAGCCACCTCTGTGTGCACAACCAACGAACTAAAGGGAGAATCGCGCGATTTGGCTCTGCAAATAGCCATCTCCAATGACTACGAAGTAGTAACCCAACGAGATAAGTTTAGAAGGCGAGCGACGCGCCCAAGCGAAACACTTGGCCAAAAGTCCCATTTATGTTGCCTTTTATTAGCGATAAAGTACGCGTAGTTATTAAACGATGCTCTAGAGGAATCGGTAGCGATAGTTGAAATACCTTAGGCTGCTCTATGTCGTCAATTAGTTCGTAACCGCCTGTATAATCGTCTATGTGAAACAACAAATTGCATAGTTTCCCCTTACGCCAGGGACGGTGATTGTCTGAGTTCATGTACGATATACCTGAGCTCTTGTAATAATTGCGGAGATGAATATATTGGCGAAACGGGCAGACTTTTGTGTATCCGTATAAGAGAACACCTAGACGGCAAACGAAAACTAAGACGAAGCACCCCACTAGGCACGCATGGGATACAAAAGCATAGCTGAGACAATTTTGGAATAAAAGTCAATATCCTTGCATAGTTGACTGCGAAAACTTCTTGAGGCTTTTTGGATAAATGCCAAAAACCCTAAAATGGCGAGCAAGGATGAATGCCCAGAGATCATACGCGAGCTGACCCCGTTCGCTCGCATCAATTTCTGATGTGGGATGGTGCAGTCGTTAACCACATGCGACTATAATCAGCTGTTCTAAACTTCCTCATTGGAAGTCACGAAAAAGCGGTGGGTTTTTCGAGAAGTTGTTGGTCCTATAATCAGCTGTTCTAAACTTCCTCATTGGAAGTCACGAAAAAGCGGTGGGTTTTTTCGAGAAGTTGTTGATCATGTAGTTGCCAAAGAGTTTTTCATCTTTTTGTGTCATTAAAGCGTTTGGCCTAGTAGATTGTATATCAGTATACCCTTCCAGGCTCTGAAGAAGGCAATACTGCCGAAACGTCACCTACGGTTGTATTGTATTGTGTTTTTCCTTGTTTTTCCTTTCCGTCACCCGCATGGTGTGGTGGTGAACGCGTTACTCCCCGGAAAGGATAATAGCGCGTTCGTTCCCCACCATAGACACCTGCGGTCCAGAGTTTTGCAAATATCTCAGCAACGTTGTGGTTGTATTTCGCTTAGTAACCTGCCATGAAAATTATAGAAGGCAGAAAACAAAACGTTAAACATTGTGATTTCAACTGCAGCCATAGCTTAACTGGGTTCTATGCCGATTTGCGCTCCCCCAACCCCGCTGACGGGTGATTGCTGTGGCAAAAAGATCGATAGAAATAGCTGAGAGACGTGCGAAACAAAGGACCCGCATGGTGTGGTGGTGAACGCGTTACTCCCCGGAAAGGATAATAGCGCGTTCGTTCCCCACCATAGACACCTGCGGTCCAGAGTCTTGCAAATATCTCAGCAACGTTGTGGTTATATCACTTTACTTCGTCGTAGACCTCATTTAAAAACCACTCTATACAGACTGGCAACCACATTACGTGCGGGAGCTATTATAGTGTACAGTAGATGAATACAGTGCAAATCATATGTTTTCGCGGTTTCTCGGTTGATAAATCCATATGCAATAAAACGTTGTCATTTTTACAAATTACCGTATATAGGAAAGCTTGCCTAATTCTTGACATATCCAAGGAATTGGTAAATATTTAATAAGTTTAATTTTCATCGTGTCCATTCACCTGGCCTCACTAATCGTTCCAACAGATATCCACTGCCAAGTTACCGAACCAAATGCATTTAAAATTTTCCATAATTACCATGTTTGTCAATAAAGCAGCGAGAGTAACCCCGAAACACGCCGAGGATTCAACGGTTTGGTCTTCTTCAGAACCTAGAAGAGTCAAATTGACATTCAATCCGCTATGACGGAAACTCGGAAAAGAAAGTCGGTGCTGGGATTTATTATAATATTATCAACACAAAGCTCACAACGACAAGCGTTCTAAGGACCTTGACTCCTTCAGCACTGCTAGCAGTTCTCCAACTACTCACCACATTCCGTCTTTCACTTGAAGGAGTCAGATCTTCCTTACACTATTTACATGAAACGACGAAGGGACAGAACTCACTCGAGAGATTGAAATTCACGTATTTTAATGAAGCATAAAACATTTATGTACTCACTAGATGCGAATTATTTTTCTGATGAATGGAAAGGCATAAAGAATACTTGTTTCACTGCATCGCCCAGGGAAAATCTTACACGCGTATCACACGAACAGCTCACTCATTAACCTTAGTAACCGTAACTAGAAGTTCTTAGAAGTGATAGGTAACTGATAAGTTCGACTTTGATCTTGTCTATCCATTTATCCTTACTCTTTTCTCTGATAGACGTTGACTTGCACGTCATTGAATCGAAGAAATTTAAAATTTTCTGCAAATATGTGCAAATATTTGCAAACTTTTATTAATTTATTCGGTATAATGCTCACCATGGTATGGCAGGCGACGAAACTCAATCTCTTCCAGGCCTTTTTTTGACGTTAATGGCCGGTCGCTAGAGATAATCAGATCGACATATTTCACTGAAACATTAGTCTTTTATATACTCACTAAAAGCTAAATATTTTCGTTATGAATAGAACGAAGTGGAGGCTCTTTGTTTGACCCTATGCCTTCCTAAACGATATGGCCAATATTGCAATGGCAATTTGATGTAATATCGACAAGGGAAGATTGTTTTGTAAACACTTCCGATGAACAACGGTATTTATATTAATGGAATATCGATTAACCGAATATTGAACAAGTGCCTGGTTATTTACGAGCAACGAATTCCTTTTTGTAGAACCATTTTTGTATCACAACGGTAGAAATGAATTTTTTCACTAAAGCAGCTGCAGTGGGTGATGCATGATGCGGCCGGCTAGTTTGCATTGCAGCACTGGATTAGCCATTGCCCCAATTTTTTTCTGAATAATAATACCGACATTCTGCATAAAAAGGCATGAATTTAAAATATAACACGAAATTTTACCTCCTCAACCAAACCTCCATCACTAATAAGAACATTATTTTAGTGAGTCACGATGAGAATTATACGTCTTTTTGCCCTCATTTCGTCTACAACAGCCTGTTTGTGTCGACCTCAGTCGGCCAATGAAGCCTTTTGCCAAGCGGACTCAGGTAGCCCCTTTCTGATGGTTTGGAGGTGAAAATGAGTTCAATGACGTCCTACTCTTTTTTAAAAAGCTGCTGTAATTCAACTGTGATAAGTGACAGTTTTATGTGAAAATCACCACGGGACTACTTTGTGTAGCTACGCAAAGAACATCTATTAAATTTGAATTATTTATAAAGCTTGTAATAACGTAGCATGTCATTGAAAGCTTGGAGATATCTTTGCCATCAAATTCATTGCTTGATTGTCTATGGTGCTTTTAGTGTCTCGTGTGAAGGTAGTCTTCTTCCATAATCCAAACGATGGTAATTCTAAAGAGCCTTACTCTGTCTACGGTATCGAACACATTAAAGTTTATAAGGTAGCAGAAGCTTGTTGATTTGTCGGATAGCCCGTGTAAAACTTTGGAAAATGGGGATTTGTTTAGAAGCCTTCTGATTTCATTGCGCTTCCTTCTTCGATAATGACGCCGTCTAATGTTTTGCACTGTGCTGTTCACCTGAAAGTCGGAAGAGAATACCTCTTATCAGGTAATGATTACAGTTTTTATGTGGCTGTAATCACTGGGAAGAGTATTCATTACATTAAAATTTTAAGCAAATAAATGGCCTGAAGTGGAAATAAAGAAAATTTTGCAAACATCCGTGTCTATTTCATGTCAAAACTATTTGCCAGTGGGCACTTCACGATTACAGTTAGAAGACAAGAAGACTACATCGTTCTCAGCATTTGCAGCTCCTCAGTCCCAAATGATGAGTAGTTTCATCGATGATATACAATTGCATGTGATTGGACGAACGAAAATCGATAAGACCCAGGAGAACGCTACCACATGGGACTATTTCCCAATGCATTTAGCTCCTTTTAGCGAAAACTGTGGTACTTAATTTATCTCTCTTTGGTCGCTTAACTGGTTATTTAGGACTTCGGGGCCACGACAGCAAACTTTATGCCTTTCTTTGTGGTCACCTCACTGACGAAGGTGTTACTGGTGTCGCCGAATGGCGAAACATCTCAACGGCATTGCGATCCAATCTTACAACGTTCAAATGTTGATGAGATAAAATGGATATAATTATTGTCATCTTTGTCATACCAATAAAGACTTACGCTAAGTATAACAGCGTTCTTGAAAAAATCCCTTTGAAAATCACTGAACACAAAGGCATCAGTTTCATTCATCATTCAACACTCGAAACTCACAATGGTTCCTACAGTACTTTGTTCAAAGCTGCTATGAAAGAAATATGACGATAAAATGATAAATGTTTTCGGAAATGGAGGTCATCTTTCAAGACTACATGTACGAACTAAATTTCAACTACTAGTATCCGGTTTTGTCGAGAAACGAATGTTCAGTAAAACCACAAGGATCCTGAGGTACGAGCAAAACTCAGGACCTCAGCTGGGCTTCCAACCAGCAATCACCGTTGCAGGAAGCTCGGGCTATCCACTATATCAATCAAGGATCCTACTTTTTCTTTCTCTCAGTCAGCTTTTTGCTCTACCGATTTTAAATATAGGTTGGAAACCACTCTGAGTTTGCGATTGTTGTTCATCTCTCAGCAACCTTGTGCTTCCATTTCACATAATAGTTTGCCAGAAAAAGAGAATAGACAATAAATTAAACTTAAACAGAATTTCCGATGTTTCGGTAGACGAAGTTGGCCAGGTGCTGATTAGCAACATTCTCAGCATTAAACTCTACATCATCAAAGAACAGCAATCCTTAAAATGATAAAGGATTAAGCTCCCAGCGTTGATCAATCCCTTAGGGATGCGGCGTGCATTCGACTTCATTAAGCATCGTTTGGAGGCGATTGAATACATATCTGGCCTTTACAATGACTCGCGATTGCCTACCGATGTATCGAGCCATTGCTGCTATCCTCCCAAAAAAGTCTGGTGCCAATTTGCCGACCCCGGAGATATGGAAAGCTTGGTGGGCCTGGGGCGTGGGAATCGATCCTTCCGCCCAATGGGCGTCCTTTTTCCTTCTCATTTCATTCTCGTTCACCTACACCTATAGCGAGGTGACCTCGTCTGTCGACAGCTGAGCCAGTCGAGTCAGCAGAGGATGAAGTCCATAGATAAGTCCGACGTATTCTCAACTGTTGCTAAAGTTAGATATCTGCTGATCGTAAGCAAACCGGACGAATATCCACTAATGTTTTTTTTCGCCAAACTTGTCAGTATCGAATGCATTTGAGGGTAGTACTTCCAAAAACGCATTGTCCAAAAGCTGAGCTTTGAAAAGTAGTTGGGGATCATTGCCTGGATCCAAATAGAGTCCCTAAAGACTGTGAAAGCGCCCACATACGGCAGGAGTTCTAGGCAATGGGAGCGGCTCCTCTATGAGTGCTTTGCGTTGGGCTGAATCAGTGGTAGAAATTGATTTTCGACAATGCGACTCTAAGATGCCACTGAATATCCATAATCTGTTTTTTTTCCATTGTCTACGTAATAATGAGGATAGACTCTACCTGCATTCAGTAGCATTCACGAACGGACCAAAATATTCAAGCAGCAACCGAATCGAAGTGCAAATCCGGAGACCTTGTTGATGATGGATGTGAGAAAAGAATCGGATAGAATGGGTGCGTCATACGAAAGACGACTTTAACAATTCATTTGTTTCCTGCTCGTCCCGACGGTTTACCGCCTCATTGTGGTTGGGGGGTGTTCCCAGATGTCGGACTGCAATGTACAGCGGGAACACTCATCCCCCAGGCAAGGTCCCCTAGCTGAGGAGTTCGGCTGTTCTATTAAGAAGCCTAGCTAAGACAAACCAGTATCAATATCGGCCACCGTGCGGGTATCAAACTAGTCGCATGGTGGCAAATCTCTCTCTGATCCACGAGGGCTCCGACAACCTGTAGTGGAGACGATCTATGGCAGACTTTGGCCAGGCTGACCTCGCGATTCCATGGAACCACAATAGCTAGACAATGGCTAGTCTTAAAAAAGTAGAGATTCAGAAAACCGACTTTCTATAAACCTCAACGTAAATAGTTGATATATTTATTTACATGGTATTATAAATTCATCTTCTTAAGCTGGTGCGAGGTTGGTATAGGTCTTCATTGTCGCTGCTGTTGGAGTTGTTGGTCGATGGCTGACGTTTCTTCGATTTCGCTTTCCTCAGAGCCTAGACGTATTTTATACAACAGTAGCCTTATATTCGGTGAAATATTCATAGCATTAATGAAGGTCAAACTTTTAAATATGCTTCATATTGATCAAAAGAACTCACCGTTCTGTTGCGAGTGGGACTACTCGAGTGTTGCTTCACGTAGGACGACGAGTGAGACCCATTCAGGTCAAAAAATCATTTTGAAACAAAGGGCCATTTCATGTGTGATAGTGAAGCATTCGCCTTACCGGCGCTTCTTTGGAGTTTTGAAATTTATCCAAAACGCCTCAAAAGGCTTGCCTGCTGATGTTTTCGATTCTTGTGTGAAGATCCGGATATTCACTTCATAATCATCGCCGTGGTGCTTTATGTCCTATAGGTACCTAGAGGAGTACTTTGACGAATTTTGACTTTCCCACCTAGGTGTTCTTTTATGCAGACGCAAAGTGGTCGACCCTTTTTCCCAATATGTTCCTCACTGCATGCGCTACATGAGATCAAGTATATTATACCTGAACTTACGCAATCCCCGTTTCTCCCGTCAAGACCGATCATATAGTTTTCTGAGCTGCACAAACGACCATAGAGACGGTTGCAAACTAACTGGCGGCGTAGGGTATTGGGTGGGAGATCAGCAATCGCCATATAGTTTTCAAGACCACTTTTCCTTAGGCACCTCTAAGTGGCGTAACTTATTTCGTTTGACATAAAGGGTAGCTTAAAAAAATCTTATTTATGTTCGGAACCTTATTTTGGGGAACAATTCTTTGTCTGACCCGAGTGGCTTCTACTTCGTAGCCATTGGAAATGGCTATTTTTCGTGGCAAGCTTAGCGATTCCTTACTTTCCTCTTGTTCTGTGCACACATTTTCAGTCGCTCGGTACATGTTAACTGGTATATTTTACAACTTGGCTTACGATACCATTTTGCTACACAGCCACTTTCTGAGAGCTTCATCTGAATGTTTAAGATTGGAAGTCAATTTGGTTTGGTTTTTCCCGTGTGAATTTTACTCTGACTACCTGTTTAGCAATTTAGAGCACTCATCCATCTGTTCTTGCGTGGAACAGGCGATGAAGCAGTCGTCTATGTATCGACAGTAGAGTAAGAGGCTGCGATCGAGAACTGAAGCTTCCACTTTAGACATCAATGCGATGGCAAGGCTTGGTGCTAATCGCTCTTAGGTGAAACGAGGAAGAGATTTCGAACGTAAATAAGTTCCCTTTTAACCTACCCTTCATATAGAACGAAATAAGTTATGCCATTAAGAGGTGCCTAAGGGAAAGTGGTCTTGAAAATTATGTATTGATTATTGACCTCCCACCGAATACCCTACGCCGTCAATTTGTTCGCAACCGCCCCGCCTCTATGATCGCTTGTGCAGCTCAGAAAACTGTATGACCTGCCCTAGGGAGAGACGGGAATCGAGTGAGTTCGGGTACAATATTCTTGATCTCGTATAAGTCATGATTTGAATAGACTGCTTTATGTCGACATAAAAGAACACCTAGATGGGAAACTTTTTGGAAAAGTTGGTAAAGTTTCCAAAGAAAAGAATACTTGGACATTTGGACGCCTCGTCCTCACTAGTCGTGCGAGTCCCAGCACAATCCCACTTTTTCAGAGTTTTGGTAGTTTAGACATCGTGCCTTTCTGAAATCCTGAGGTTAGTCTAACCAAAGCCTGCCTCAGGTCGTCTCCACCACAGGCAGTCGCAGTCCTTGTGGATCAGAGGGGGATTTGCCACTATGCGACTGGTTTGATACCAGGACGGTGGTCGGTTTTGGTATTCATTTACTCTTAGCTAGGTTTGCTTATGGAACAGCCGGACTCCTTCTCAGCTAGGAAAGCCCTGCCTGGAGGATGAGTCTTCCCGCTGTACATCGTTGTCCGACAGCCGGGAACACCCCCTCCACTACAGGCTGTCGGAGCCCACGTGGATCATAGGGAGATTTGCCACCATGCGACTAGTTTGATACCCGCACAGTGGTCGATATTGATACTGGTTTGTCTTAGCTAGGCTTCTTCATAGAACGGCCGCACTCCTCAGCTAGGGGGACCTTGCCTGGGGGATGAGTGTCCCCGCTGTACATTGCAGTCCGACATCTGGGAACACCCCCAACCACAATGAGGCGGTAAACCGTTGGAAGGAACAGGAAACAAATGAATTGTTAAAGTCGTCTTTTGTATGACGCACTCATTCTATCCGATTCTTTTCTCACATCTGACATCTACAATGGTCTCTCGATTTGCACGTGGATTCGGTTGCCGCTAGAAGATTTTTGTCCCCTTCGTAAATGTCACTGAATGCAGTAGAGTCCATCCTCCCTGTTCAACCGTGATTACCTATAATTCCTTCCCCAGATCTTCGTCGCAGACCTGTTGGCAGCCTTTATTTATGAAGCGCGCTTGCCAGATAGTTTCGTGGTACCAATTTCTGCACTCCACAAGGATCGAAGACTTGCCTGGCTTTGTGTGGTTTCTAGCCAGAGTCCTACTCGTATTGAACGATATCTCTACAGCTGCGCCACTGGCGCCATATATGTTGTCCATTTTTCCATTATAGGAAGCGATCTGAATGCATGCAACGTAGTCGTTAGAACTGTCGATCCTGTGCCTTGATCCAACTAATCCTGCCATTTATACGGAGTTGGCAAATAAACACCATGCTAGTCTGGGAGGATGAAAATACTTGCTTGTCACCTGAGGCATTCAACGCGTTTCCTCGCTACAATAATCCACCTAAATCATCAGATTTACTTTTGGGTTCAGCTGTTGCTTCAGAATTTCTCAGTCTTTTCTTATGAATTTGGTTGAAGGAGGGTGGAGTACATATTTTAAAAGGGTATTTATTGTGAAGGTTTTGGACGACAATAGGGCGAAATATTGTACATCGGATCATATCGGAAATCTTCGCTGTTATGCATTATCCGTTTGGCGCAAAGCATTTATGTATTGTTGAATAATCGTATTGATTTAGGATGACCTAAACTGCCTCCAAAATACCAGTGCTCTTTCAGCAGCATATTTTTTAGCTTTTTGCTGTCTCTTTACTATATGAGTTGTAGAAAATTCCTTGTTATTGGAGCTTTTGGAAATGACTTGTTCATTTTTTTAGTTGGAAAATAATTTTCTTCACGATGATCTTGAACGAAATTTGGATCTGATCAGATTTGGTCAGCGATCTAATGCAAATCTTCTCCATTCGTAACTAAGGCAATGGCGGACTTATCCGCTTTGTTGGCGTACGGTTTAGCGACGATGGGTCCGGCCAGTCGGGCTACACCTCGCTACGCAAGCACTGGAGATCTCGAAAGTCCAATCGATCGCTATATTTATCACATAATGAGCTTTCGGTGCATATCAATAGCGTATTTATGTGCTTAAAACAAACGAAGGCCCTTTGGTCTGGAATTCAACGCGCTGAGAGGATTTCATCTCAGCTCGTTCCTTTACGTCTTGTTTCCTTTTCTTCTTCTTCCATTTCGTAGTCTCTTTCACAACCTTTGGCCACCATTTTTCGAAGTCAATCTTTTCCTTTACCCCTTACTTTTTTCAATAACGGAACCGACATTTGGCTTAGGCCTAGAGAGTTTGGTATTTTCCGTTGACACCGTTAATCCACGACTGCTAAGCACTGGAAAATTTCTTCTAATACGTGACTTTAAAAAATTATTTGCAAAGTGGGAAGAGCCTCACAACTTTAAATAGAGCGCATTGAAATGTATGCTATTTTTAAAGGATTTCCTTTATTGGAATCCTCGTGGTCAGTCGGGTATAGCTATTACAGTCTCAGTGCGCAGGCGTCTTCGCCGAACTGGCTTCGCTTCGAAGGAATTTGCGAGCTAGCAGCGTTTGTGCAAACATCGCCAATGCTTTAGTGGTGTTTCGTTATCAGGGACACTAATAAAACTGCAACAGGACATATCTATTAGTTCCGCTTCGTCCAATTGCAAATTCCTCGAATAACAAAGGCGAGTACTTGATACTAAGACTTTCATAGTCATTATTTACTCAATCTTCCTCTTACCGGAGCTCATCACCGCTGTTGTTTGTATTCTATCAGATATAACGCATATAATCACTTACAATCTAATCAACCGTCGAGTGACATCATCGAGAATCTCTATTAAACGAAGTGTCCGCTTGAAGGACACGGAGTACATTTTCTCATTTACCCTTTTTCTTCGCTATTTTTGGCGAAGTACTATCCATGGCTACTTCTCATAACACTATCATAGGAGGACTTAATTGTGGAGACAACCATCAAACGCCCACAAGTGCTCCACATTCATTTGACCACTCTTCATCTAGGATCTAATCAACATACTCCCTGGCACACCTTCGCCCTTGCATGTAAAAGATGGTTATACTACATGGACGATACAAATTAGCCAAGTGAAATTGCGACAATGACTTTATCCTTTTAATTCAATTGCGTCTGAGAAAAAGGATAAAGGCCTGTCTTGATCTGTACCTGTTCTCCCTGTTAGCCATCATTTGGGAACACGCTGCGCAACCTCGTGACTAACCGGATCGAGATTCCTCACATGAAGAAAATCCGGATAATCTGGTTTTATTTTGTGCAGGTAGGCTTTTAGTACCTTTAGATGTCTTCAGTTATACATTTAAGTGAATTCCATTAGAAAAAAGGCTGTGGTGGCTTGACAACTGCTTTCTCTTTGGTTCATTTCAACATAGAAATCTGATAAATGCTCTCAATTTCAGTTGCGCGTTTATCTGCTGAACATCTTTTGTTCTATATATTTTTTCGAAGCAGCTTTTGTTTTTACTTCGGCTACAGAATACAGTTAATGTGGAGACAATAGGAAAACATTTCGCTAGCTCAGCGTATTTATTTTCTCTTCGCTATGTCAGGAATGAAAAACGGTTGGAGCAACACTGGGAACTGTCGAAGGAGAATGGAAAGAGAAGTTTCTAGGAATAGAGGAAAAATAATCCGCTGTCGATGTTTTTAGTTGACTTAAATATTTCCTTCGATGAGTTGCTAGGAATAGTAATCGGAGACCTGAAAGATATTTGGAAATACGCTGCGTACATTATGTTCTACTCGTAACTTGGTCATCTAGGAGCTCAAGCGAGTGACGGTGCAGTCTCAGTTTCTTCCTTTCACTACCCGCAGCCGATCAGCGGGTTCTGTTTCCTCGATAAATACGAAGAGTACCACTACTCTGCTGTGATCTCCCTAAATATTACTCTTTTTTTGCAATAATGTAGCCATGGGTAGCTCGTCGGGCTTTAGGCTTTGTCTCGGTACAGATTCACTATTAGATGGTAGTTCCGGATGGAAGCGTCGGATTCTTTCCAGTGTTGGATGATCCAGCTGAGGAATGAACTATACATCGAATGCCGACGTCCAGGAACACTCTAGTTACGGAAAAGCGTCCGAGCCTTGGCTGAAAATTGACGTTAATTTAGGAAGTACTAAAGAATTGATCTGGGTGGAAACTCATTACAATACTATAGATTCACTAACATGTACTAATACATACATGTATATATTACATGCATATATATACATATAATATACATATAACATATACGTTATATTATATGTATTTATATGTATATATTATATGTGTAATATAATGTATATATATATATATGTGTATATTGGTCCGTTGTGTGGTGGACGTGTAGCGAAGTAGTAGTGATTCCTTTCATTGCGGAGAAGGGCCAACCTACGCAAGTACTGCCTCGAATCCTTCCAGGCACCACTGAAACCTACCATCTCTCTGAGCGAGAAAGTGGTAACCTTGTACGTCATTCTAAGACCAAGTACCAGCGCTTCTTTCATTAGCTTTACTGACTTCAACACCTCTTGGCCAAATTCGGGCATGGGGTTTGGCTGGCAGTTGAGGACTTTTTCTAGTTGACATCTTGCATACAGTTCGCGCTTGAGTTACCACGGCAACCTGTGATAGGCATTCTGGAGCTCTCTCAAGTCGTCAGCACAAGCACTGTCAAACAATTTTTGATCGAATGAAGGTTCATTGCCTTATCACTCGGATTCTCTTATATAGACTATGAATCCTTGCATCAATTTTAAATACTATGGCGGCTGCGATCCCCGCGAGTCCACAGAGTTCTCGTGGGCGATCTGGTAATCCGAACCCCATTGCTTCATATAGATACATTCTCACTCAGTTTCTTCCAATTTCATTGAAAAGCTCCCGCATTTTCTTCCTTTGTAGAGCGTTCAAACGGAACTACTGAGTGTAAAAAAAGAAACAAAGAATGAAAGTTGGACAAAAATAAAACGAGATGTGAGCACAAAAGATCTAACACATTGCATCTTCATGTCTTTCGTTTGCCAAGAGCAAATATTTTTTCCGTAGAGAATTGATTCACATGTGTCCTTTCACTGAGAACGTTCTCAGGTGTGCGTGACTCACCTTTGCTTTCAGACTCGTTTATAAAAGTACCATTGTATTAAAGTTTGTTCGCTTCTTTCTCATAACATCACTTCCAAGAAAAGTGTCGTTCTTCTTCTAGTTATCGGATCTATTCTCGATGTAGGCTTGTTAACGTATTCATGCGCTTTATATCCCTTCTACTGCCAATATAAATCTTTCCGCACTAAAGCTGGTTTTTTTAGAACTGAAGATCAATGGAATATATCAGTAGTTCACAACCTCATAGATCCACAGAATAGAGTTTCATCTATCGTACTAAATGCATATATGATGTTTATAGTGCTATTTTAAATTTAGATAGGTTTAGAATCGGGACTACCCAAAAAAAGGAAAATGAAATCAGGTGTTTCAAAATATTCAACTCAGTAGCAGCTGCGATATCGTGGGGAAGAAGATCGTGTACTATTGGATGAAATCTCAACTGTTCGTTTGTTTTCGTGTTCGAAATATGAGCCTTGGTGGAAAAATGTGGATGAAATGTATATCGTGAGCTCCAGACTCGAAGGATTTTATGGCACTAGAGCAGAAGAATTTTAACCCTCTAGGCAAAGATTTTCAAATTCGTTTTTATTACAGGTAGCATTATTCACTTAGAGCAAAAATATACAGAGTTAAAGTAGAAAGTGGCCTTTGCTTTCGTGTCGTATGACTCCTATAGAGGTGACGTTGCCTCGTAAAGGTTGATTTCCCACATATCCCTCGTCATAGCGATAAAGATGTTATTACATGTTGAACTGTATTCTATAGAACGTGATTCATTCATTAGCACGACACTTAACCAAAGCATTAATTGAGTATTTCCATCCAGAAGCCTTCACGTAGGAGTTAATCAATGGCTATGAATCACCTTTGCAAAGAAAGAAATGTAAAATCATAAAATGAGCAACACACTTCCGCTCAAGAAGGGCTGGAGAACACCTGCGGTGGCTACCTGTGACCTATCGGGAAATGTCATCCTGAGAAGGTTTCACGAGACAAAGGCTAAGGTTTTCAAAGAGCAAAACACAAGTCAATTCCGAACTGTGAGCGATTCATAGATATGGGTCATCTGAGTACGTAACAAGTTTTTCAACGTCCAATTATATGCATCTTTAGAGATTGGTGTTAAAGTATTTATTAGCACACAATAACTAACGTTTCGGGGGTTTCTCCTTGAGAGCCTGGAAAAATCAAATTGACATGCAATCTACTCGATCAATCCTTTTTAGTATTCCTTTAAAAAAACATCAAATCGGTAAATCTAAATTGAAACCAAAGACCCCACTAAGACAGCAAAGGACACGGAAGCATAACGGAGAAGATTTTAGACTATAAGTCACCATCCTCGCACAGGAACCGAAAACATCAGCGCGTAAAACTCTTGAAGCGTTTTGGAGTAATTCCAGAATCCGGAAATGAACCGTAAGGAGGAGGGTTTAGTGGTCATTCGTGACTTAACGCCATACCTCAGGTCGATTCTGTGACCCGACTCAGGCACATTCCTAGCAATCGCATTACTCTGTGCGGCTGCTCTCCACCAGTTAAGTGGAAGATTTACAAAGAATAAAGTGGTGGCTGTTTAAAAAAATGCTGTCTATTATGCGAATGGAAATTTATGTGTTAGGTCTTATCTGCTAACGATATGAAACTGTTTGGTTGAGTAGAATGGATATCAATTTGACCTTTCCAGGCTCTCAAGAAGGCGAAATCGCCAAAACGTCAGCCATTGTGTGCTAATAAATACTATAATACCAAACTCTTGTTTGCACATTGAAGAAAAGCAATGAATTGTCGCTCAGTGCAGACGTTAGTAGAAAGTCGGTTCCAGGATTTGCTACATCTCTAGAGGTTTTCTCAAAGTAAATAGAGATGATGACAGATTTATAAGGTATCGCAGCATTAAAATAAATAATTTAGATTACCATATTACCAGTTCGTATCATAGAATCATACCACTTATTAGAATTGAAACACACTCTTCATTCTTTCCCTGCTTGGTCTTTTTTTTTTCCAGTGCTATGTTATTAGTAGCGTTAGAGTGTGGTGACAGTCTCGCCGTAGTACTATGGCGCTATTCTTCAGAGGCACGCACGGCACCGCCTTATCTTGCTCGTCACATGTTTGCTTTCGTGGTCGCTGTTGATCGTCCGAGCATTGAAACGAAACTACAAACTTCCAGCTCGTAGACCGGCATCTTATGTTTCACCAGGCTTCAAACAACATCCACCGATTGAATTTTAGGATGACGAATTTCAGAATGCCGTGAAATTTGTCACGACGTCCGATGAGGCCACAAGTCACTATCGTTAGAGGTGCAGCTGCAATACTACAGTAACTAGGCCCAACGATGATCGAAGAATAAATTTCGTATTTCGTGACACTACATATGCCTCTCACAATGTTTTACGTTATAATTATTCACATCGATTATATCCAATGTGGACTGAAGTTCTGTGTAGTCCTCATTACCATAATTTATTTTGTACGTGTTCCATCTTGTTTCGTTTTCTAACCTCAAAGTAGCAGAATCGATTTCGATTTTCTAAAAAACGTACTTTAACATCTCACTGCATTAACTTTTCTGTCTCCCTAGCAAATGAAATTGAAAAAATATGATTCTTGGAAAAACCACAGTACTTCGCATTCCTCCAGCTTCTCTGCGCTTCAGTGTGCCACACATTGTCATAGCGCGTTTGCTTTTAAGCCGAGTTCTCTTCTAATTCTTCGGCGCAAAACATTATCATTATCATTCACGTCTCCCACCCAACCCTAAACGAAGTGGAGAGCGCTAAAACTGAAATGCCGCAGTGTTGAGTTACTCTGTAAACGAACTCATTTCGTAGAGTTTCTACAGGGTTCTTAGAGAAATACTGGTACAATCCTTAAAACTGATCATCAATAAACCATCATAGGAATCATTACCAAGGTGCATTCATCGAATGTGGTGGTTTTTCAGCACGTAACATTATCGGGGAAAGTCGTAAAACTCGAAAATAGGTCCCTCGCACGAATTCGCTGACTGACAGACATGCTGATAGGGAATTTGTACTACTACTTTCCCCATCTCTATTGTATTTAAGCTGCACAGAACTACCATGAACACATCCAGATTTGGTATCCTCTTATCGCTTGTTCGCTCGGTCCTTCACTTTCCCTAATCCCTATTGTTAGAACCAACATGGGGGCCGAAAGGGTTGTTATAGAAACCCGACGGCTGAATGCCAACGGTCAACTACGCATGCGATTACTGCTGAAATTAAGCAGCAAAGAACGTATAGGTCCCTGACCACAAGTTGGCAGAATATGTAGTCACACAAACTTCTAATAACCTATGGTTACCGATCGCTACTACTGTCAAAACATCCAGACTATTGTCATCCCTCACCGATCACTGATCGTCGATATAATTACGGTACTTGTTTGATAGATGCGGTAAAAAGCCGTCAGTCATCGTCTATCCGTCGTACGATGTTTCCAATGTTTACCATTCCTGTCACAGTGCGGAATTTAATCTGTGTCACGCTTATTTGTGTGCAATCACACCCACTGGGCTCGCTGCCAAATTATGACTACAGTCTTTTGTTTTTGGGCTTAAAGAAGCGCGAAAAAAAGAAAAGGAAGAGAACAGCAACAGCATAGTCTATCGGAAATGCACGGAGTAAAGTTAAATGGCGACAAAGTAAAGGACGAAGACTGCTGCTGTCGTCGTTTCTCGTACTTCTCACGTTTTTCACACCCTTGAGCCATCGTTTAACTTCGCTTCTACGCTCATTTGAACTTCCACTCCTAATGTTTTATCGCGAATCCGTCTAACCAAAACGATCTACCAAGAATTAGTTTGACGTTTCCGTTCGAATACCCACAAAAATAAACCTATGCCACAGCCACTGTCATCACAGCATACTCACTAACTAACAAGTATTTACCACCTGGTAAAACCTTAAGAGTATGGCTTTGGAATCTCCAAGAGAAAAATGTCTTGCCCAAACAACAACTTATCTCGGTTAAGTGGGAATTATGTTTGTGGCGCTCTCGACTATTTGTCGTAATTTGCTATTGCGACTATTTGCTTAAGATTGGCCAATATACGTTCATTCTACCACTTGTCACTATCGTTATTTTCTCAAGTTCACTAGAATAACGTTCGACATTACTTGAAATGCTACCGGTAATGGTAGTACAATGATATTACATAGTAGCGACCAGTGCGGAACAGATTGTATAGACCAGCGCCCTCCGTGTCTTCTCATTGTGATGCGTCATATGCTATGAAATGTGCGGCAACACATATTGGTAGTTTCGCTTCCGGAATATCTCCCATGTAGTAGCGGAAGTGAAGCTGACGTTCGATTCCAGTGAAACTCGGATACTTTAAAGAACAAATGATGACGAACATTGTTGTCATTTCTCCTCCTCTCCTGTTAAAGTTCACGAATTCTGTTAAAGCAGCGTTGAATTTAAACTGCTATATTTATAATGCGGGAAAAGGCGGGCAGAAGCACAGTGGTTGGTGATGCTGCCGACAATGTGTCAATCGACTGACATTTTAAGACATCCATGAGGAAGACGAAGTCCTCAAGTAGTCGGAGCAATGCATAAGAAAGAGTTCAAACACATCCATGGATGACGGTTGCGAAGAAGTGAATGGAATGCAAAAAGTGCTGAGGTTCACAAAAGACGTGATGACGGGCCATGTAAAGTAAATAAAAATGATATTTATAATACGTTAGTTAAGTACTAATTTTGCCGTGGATTTTTCATTAGGTCATCAGGAACATCCATCTTAAAAATCATTGGCGTGAACTATCTTTGAGTACATCCGCCTGAAAAAGTGCGTCACCTCTTTGAGGAGTACTTAAAGACGTCATATTATTACTGCTGGTAAATAAATAGCAAAACTCATTAGAAGAAACCATTCCAACCGTTGTGGATGTAAAATAATTTGCGATGGACCATCGACTCGGATTATCGGTTCTCATGAAGACGAAGACGTCGAAACTTTAGTCGAATAAAGCTAATTTATCAACCTCGTGTAGGATCAACAATTTATACACATATTGTGGATGCAGTTATCTTACTATAATAAGTTTTATGTAAAAATATTTACATTAGAAAGCCGTACTAGAAGTGTTCAATGCTGATTTGTGCTCCCCAGTTCAGCCCTGTTCACGGTTGATTGCTGATAGCACAGTTAGGGTAAAAAAAACTGGCTAAGAGAACGGCGGAGTGATGTCATCAGTGGTAAGGTGGGTAACACGTGAGCCCCCTGGAAAGAGTAAGCACGTGTTCCACCCTGGCTTAGGATCCAAATTTTGCAAATCTCTCAGCAACGCTGTGGTTATCTTTCACATAATATCGTCGTCCTATGAAAAAATAATTGACGGTAGATAAAAAGTTAAACATTTTGATTTCATTCTAGAAGTTTCGGAACAGGTCCTGATAACCTGGGAAACAGTTATAATGCAGAGTAATCTATGCTGGGAATCTATGATGTTTAGTAGGGATCAGCGTATTAATCGACGCACGGATGGGCGGCGAAGAACGTAGGCGTGGAGTGGCCCGACGCCAAGGACGGACAGGACGACCAACACGGTAGCTGAGTTTTTTTCTTAGCGTCTCTTCTTCTGCCTGGTTCTTTGTCTAGTTGGATCTGTGTTTTTATATTTCGCTCATAATGGAAATTAAATGCATCGGTTGTGCTGTTCTGGGATATCGGGTTACATTCGTAGGTTCGCTAAATTTTACACGAATATGAATACGGTGTATGGGAATTGAAATTGTCGGCTACACTGGGGAAATCTCGAGTAGCACGATTGACAGTTTTCATTAATTTTCGTTGGGTAATTCTATAAGTCGATTTGCATATGTTTACACTTCGTAGCGACATCAGACGCTCAGCATATCGATCTGATATCTTTTCTGAATCATCGTCATCATTCACAACGATTCCCGCCTTCAGCCCGACATCTGCATCTCCCAGCTTTTATTCATAAGTTGGGCTGTATCTCCTTTCTCAATGTCCTTTCAGTAATCGTTTTCATCACTTTTCATTCACATCCTTCTCACGAGATGTTCTCCCTCACATTCTCTGTCTTCAACTAGCCAGGGTTCTTGCTGAGGTTCTTCCAGTGTTCTGGTTCTTGTTGTTCGTCAACGTTCTGCATTCGGTCGGTCGGCATCTGTTGTGTTTGCTCGACCCCCACCGGAGGTCGTGAGAGGCTCGGGTAAGAGACGCAGAGCGAAATAGAGGGAACGATGAGAGCGCAGACGTGCAGGGTGCTCACCATTCTCCCACCTACCTGTCCTTATCGACGACGCTCATCTGTAATCGACGACTACAACGACGACGACAACAATGACGGCGACCCTTCGCTTCTTAGATGAATGCCTATCGATTTTTAGCTAAAAATCGATAGGCGATACATAAGGGTGGAACTGTTTAGAGCTAATGGACTTGGCCCACTATTTGGTCATTGCTCCGTTTCATTTCACTGATAACGAAGATCTTTGGCTTTGAATCGTTTTCATATCTTCATTGCTCCATTCCGTCCACTTCCACTTCTAGAATATTCCAAGCATTCAAACGATTTGTTTGTTTAATCATTCTGACATCGTAACATTCGATTTTAATTCACGGTCGTTTCTAGTTGCTGCTGGTGCGCGTCATTCAGTTGTGACCGGTCGTTAACTTTGAAAGGCTGTTACTCTTACGTTTTGCTTCGATCTAATTTCATTATGCTTCTGATTTTATGCACTAATAAATACATCGAACTAATTAGTGGGAGGCTTCCCAACGGTTTACCGCCTCGTCGTGCTGGGAGGTGTTCCTGGGCGTCGGTCTGCGATATACAACGGGGGGATTTACCCCTCTGGCAGGCTCTCCCAAGCTGAGAAAGAGTCCAGCGTTTCCATCAGGAAGGCTGGCTAAGAGTAGACCAGTACCAGGATCCACCACCGTTCTGGTATGAAAGTCGCATGGCGGCAAATCTCCCTCTGATCCACAAGGGCTGCGACTGCCTGTCATGGTGAAGACCTGGGGCAGACTTTGACTAGGCTGAGCTCGGGATTCCGGGGCACCACAATGGCTCACCCAACAAATCCCCGAACAATGGAGGTTATGCTGGGGCACGGACAACCAGTGAGACAGGCCGTTCAAATATTATATATATAAATATATATAATTATTTGGGCAAATATAGCGCAGTGGCTAAAGGTAGCCTGCAGAACACACGTAGTTTTTGGTTCGATCCCATGACCCATGCTCACTAAGTCCTCCACATCCTTTTGGAGTTAGCAAATTAGTACGAGACTTGTCTGGAAAGATAGCAGAACTGATTTGACACATCGATAGGCCACCGAAAGCCACTGTATAGCCACAGCTGCCGCTGCGCTGTCATGAATGGAGTCGAATGCATAGCTCATTCCTCAGAAGTTGAGAAACACTGGGAGCTTTATCAATCTTCATTGATCTAGTAGCCTTGTACTTTTCAATATTATCTTCAGTGACGTTTTGCAAATGATTTGAACTAAGAGTCCTCTAGTGATGTAAAAACTGACGGGGCTTTAGTTTTTTCGTATATTGTATTTATCGTGTTTTATAAACGTTATTTCTATCAACTAATCGATATTCTGTGTCCATTTAGTAGTATTGAACTTACTACTGGTTTTTCTCGCGATGGGTGTAGTTTGTGTTCGATCGATAGTCGGAGAGATATTGACGTTGTGAATTCCTGGATTTCTAGTGTTTTCTTTTCAGGAAGGCGACTACTACCTGTGACTACTGCGAGTATCTGTAGTCTAGCAGTTTAGACCATAATGCCGGTCCGCCATTCTGGAGGTGAGAATAACGATCACGATCGATAAATATGATCTACCTCTAAGATCGATAAATGTGACCTGCATCTTTCACAAGTTGAAATCTTATTTTCTTACATCTCCGATTTTTTTTTGTAACTTTCGATAGCATGGAAGTTGAGGTTGTAACGTCTGACGGTTAATTTTTATGCCCTGCCATGAAGAAGAATAGGCAGTAAATAAAACTTAAAACAATTAATTTTTAGTTGTTTTCTGTCTTACCTCTATTTTATTACTTGAGATTACTTTAATAGTTTGATTTTAACAATTTTTTTTGGATTAACTTCAGTGACAGATTATCGATAAGGTTGGTGCTGTACCCATTAGGTCGGTGAAAATGGGTGAATATTTTCGTCGTTACAAATTTTACAAGTATTTTTTGTAATACGTTTTAGTTGCATGCGTCGTTGCTCTATATTACTATAATGCTTCTTTCCTTCTGAGTTGTTTTTTTTCACTTAGCAGTTTCTGTTGGACTCATTGCGAATTGGCATGAAGTCAATTGAAAGTGGTCGGTGAAGGGAAGTTGCGTCTTTTGCTTCATGGATTCAAACTTAGCCGTAGTTCCGTACGGGGAGCTCGAATTTGACGAAAAACGTGCCCAGGAGAGCGATCCCGAGCGCAGAGTGTACAGAGATGGTTCGAGGAGTTTTGTACCGTAGATATGAGTGTTGTTGATGATGAGGAAGGTCGGGGACGCCAACCAGCGGTTGGCGACAATCATCTGAAGGCGATTATCGATTCTAATCTTCCAAAAAGTGCTCGATATGTTACAGAAGAACTCATAATTAGCCAATTGACATTCGGTTGACGGTTTTCGAGAGACATTGGAGCGGTGAAAAAACTGAACAAACTGGTGCTACACGAATTGAATGAAGAATGAAAAGATCGCCGTTATGATATCTGCCGTTCTTTCACGCAACATAAACGAGCCGTAAATCGGCAACTTTGTTGCACATATGATGAGATTTGCACGTTATACGACCATTAACAGCGATCGACTCTATGATTTTACTGTGAAGAAACTCCTGAGCATTTTACAAATCAGATTTTTGCGCCCGAGGACTTTATATCGAAAAGATTCACGAAAAACTGAAGCATATGAAGCCACTAAAGGTTATCTCCGACTATAGATTTTATATCCCACAACTAACACTGATGGTATTGAACGAATTACTGGACGCTTGGATATTTGGATGGTCCATCTTCACAGGTTGTGCGGATCCCAGCGTAATTTATATTGTTTTGGAGTACTGCTGGTTTAGCCATTGTGGGTCCCTGGAGTGCCGAGGTCAGCCAGGCCAAAGTCTGCTCCAGGTCGTCACCACTACTGTCAGTCACCGCCCTTGTGGGTCAGAGGGAGATTTGCCACAATGCGACTAGTTTGATACCAGGACGATGATCGGCCTTACTATAGGTTTACTTTTAGCAGGGTTTCCTCATGGAACTATGGGGTCCTTAGCTTCCGAGTCCATGCTGGTGATGAATCCCTCCGCTGTACATCGCAGCCCGACATCCAGGAACGCCTTCCAACCAGGATGAGACGGTAAACCGTTTGGAGAAACGAATTGGGCTACTAAACTCTGCTTCAGTAACTATACTGACTGTACTTCTCCAACCGACTTCAATTTTTTTTCTGAATCTCGCCAGGTGATAGTAAAAAGTGCTTCAACAGCGAGATCGCCGTTAAATACGCTTTGAAGAAATCGTTGTCTCCCAGAAAAGCAGATTTGTGCTCCACCGGTATAAACCAGACTGTGTTTTGTTTGCGGAAACCTGCAAATCCTGATGGTTTCTATAAAGGTTCATAGTTATAGCATTTCTAATTTGCCACTCAATAACAACCGTTTTTTTATATTTGCATAGTAGTTTAGAACATGTGGTTACCTAAGCACTAGTAAACCAAGCATTCAGAAAGGAAAAGCTTTTTTTGTATTGCCTTTATTGCCTTTATTGTCCTTACCTAATAGGTCCACATCCATACTAATCCAAATTTTACGCAAATCTGCAGTTGCTCTTTAGTTGTTTTTGAATTATGTTATTTATGTGTCGACTTTAAAACTTCGTTTTCAACGTGAACTCAAAACTTTCCATATCACTCACTGAGTGTTTAAGCATATGGCTCTCTATTAAAATTGTTGTAAGGGCTTTGAAATAAAGGCAAGACGAAAGGTGTGGTGGTGAACGCGTTAATTCCGGAAAGCGTAATAGCATGTTCAGTACCCACCGCAGACATGAACGGTCTATTCTGTTTACTCTTCTCTCTCTAATTTATGGCGGTTTACAGTAAAATATGTGGTTCATTCGATGCTTTTGCACACTTCTTTTTTTTTATCAAACTTTATCATTGGATGAAAGACATTTTATGTTGCTCAGCTTCGAAAAAGCCTAGGTATGTTGTTTGGATTCTCGAATAAATATGTTCCGGTTGAAAGCAATTATATGAGCTAGTTCGGTAAAATTCATCTGGACAATGACGAATTCTTTGAAGCAAGAGATATCGTTGTTAAGCGATTTCAAATGTGTGATTTTCATTGTGTTGTTTTATGTGGCGCGTAAAGCGCAGTGGTCAAAGGGGCCCTGGAGTACACATCTGGTTTTTGGTTCGACCGTGCGCCCCACTCCATATCAAGCCCTTTATCACTCCAGTGTCACATTGTGTCGTTTTACTATTTATGAAAATATGCCACCATTTAAAATATAGCTAAAATCCGATAGAGTCAGTTTAGAGGTACTTCCGATACGCTTATCGAAGAATTTGATTCCAAAGCCAAATGTAGTCACCCGATTTGTTTCTTTAATGTATTCGGGCCCATGCATTGTCGCTTAGAAGCTGGAGAAATAATTCATTTTTCGGTACGATAACCGTGCCAACCGAATTTTTTAATCAATTGGGATTGCCTGCGATTGGTTGAGGAAATGACCTTTTTGGCCAGCAAGAAAATCTATCGTCTAATAAATAACAATAAATAGCCGTTGCGTTATTTTATTGATTATTGATACTACTAGGCATTGAGTTTGCTATAAACAAGCTAACAGCAGCAAGGAATCTTACTTTTTTATACGTTCCATGTTTCATTTCAACTATGGGATTCGGTTTTTCACATTTTCGTCGAGCAATGTATCGACCAATCGCTGAATTCTTTGCCAAAATGGGAAAATCGTTGTCGTAAGGAAGCAGGCCTCCTTCCGATCCCCATGGTTAGGCTAATGTCTGTGATGAAAACGTGAGAACGCTCTAGTATAGTTATTTAAGGACTCTATAGAAATTCACCTTCAGTAAACATTCTTCATGTCGGACTAGAGAACTTAGTAAAATCAGTAGGGAGAAAAGATAACGATGTTGAAGTCACGGACAAGGTCACATGTGAATTCGAAAACCATGGTTGACGGTTGCAATGCAGTGAAAAGTTGGGACTGAAACACATGAGCCATATGAGAACGAGTCTTAAACTACAAAAGTATGCTTTGATCAGTTATAGTCGCCGTGTTAATTCATTTCTTGTGCATTAACTGAATGCATCATTCCCCATAATTATTGTGGTGTTAAGTTAAGGAATTCTAGGATTTCAGACGTGGTGTCATTGAAATTGGTGAGGCGCTTACCGCAAGCGAGACATTTGAAAGCTCAGAAAGAGTGGGCAAAATTCTCCATGGGATTCAAGTTTATTCGCGCGACTGTTTTGAAGTCGTGCATTCCTGACTGCTGCTGAATCACCAAATGCAGTTTAGCGTCATTGCGGAGGCAAAAAAAACTTGAACTAGAACCTGTTTCTGTCTCACAACTGCAGCCAGGTAATTGGGATGTTGGTTTACATAAACGTGCACGTTGTCGTGACCGGACAGTAGCTGTGAGTAGAACATACCACGCCAGTTCCATTATTGGCACAAAAAATTTGGCAGGGTGTAGCATAGGTCTTTTCTAAGTTACGACTCTTCGTGAAGTGAGGTAGAAGGCACGGCATGCATAAATACAGCATGGCAGCCAACTCTTACCTCTTATTACCGAATCCTTCAGGAACTGTTCACTATAACGCTGCAAAAGTGACGAATGATGGAGCGATATATGCGGGATTTGGCTTTTGTTTGTCGACTTATATGAACTTCACTAGTTAATCGTTTTCCTACACCGAGGCGTTTCTTTATGATGGATCGTGACAGACGACTGCTCCCATAGATATAGCATACTCATAGCGGAGTGATTTTTCAGCTGATGTTGTAGCTCCTAGTCGTCGACAGTGGAGTATAAGCCAAGGCGTTTGTAATGTCTACGGATCATGTTACCATTGGTATAACTTGAGAGAAATGTAGACACGGTGAAGTTTCGTGTTTATCTTCTCTTAGTGAACGTTCTACTGCCGCTACTCGTAGGAGGTGATCTCCAGAAGTCGAGAATTCTTGTCCACTTTTCTTTTCGATGCCGTATGGTTAACTTTCGCAGCGCTCTAGCGTAACAAACTTGTCCAAATTCTAATAAATTGGGCACCACTCAACACCGTTCATCGCCGTTGGACGTTTACTGCTTGATTTATCTTTTATAAACATACAAGTGGGTTATGAGCATCACTGGATGAAAATTGTTTGCCTTTTGTAATTGTTGTGAATCTCTTTATCTCTGGGCCATGAGTTTTACCAAAAAATTTTCTCAAGGAACTCAATTTTTAATTCACTCAATTCACTCCGGCGTTTCCATCTAGGGAACCAATGGAAACAAAACTTCAGTGGGTTTCGTTATTAACGTCGTTTTAAAATTCATCAGATTACTTCATCTAACGTGTTATTAAATTCGAACGCGAAGGTTTTATATGGAGATTTGTGCTTTTTGATGGCGATAGACCCATATTTATCGTCTGCTTGTCGAATAAAAAGAAAGGTAGAGTTCCTGGCGCCGATCAATTCGTGAAGAATGCGCTATGAATTCGACTTCATTAAGTATCGATGGAGGCGAATGAATGTATATCTGGCCTTTGCAATGGCTTCCGGTGGCCTAGCGAGGTATCGAGCTAGTGGGTGCTGCTATCCTGTCCGACAAGCCTGATATCAATTCACAGAGCGGAAGAGATAGAAGGCTCGGTTAGCCTAGGGCGCCAGGATGGATCCTATGTGTATTGCAGGGCGCCTACGACCACTGCGCCACAATTCTCGAGTAATTTGACAAGTTTCGTTGTAAATGTTATTGTTGCTGATTATCACACATGCAAAAAGTGCTGAGTGAAGGTTTGGTTACCATTTAATCATCATATACATATATGTATGTAATATTTCCATATATATATATATATATATATATATATATATACAGGCAGGCGAAACGAAGAACCCGCATGGTGTGGTGCTGAACGTGTTAGCCCTCAGAAAGTGTAATAGCGCGTTCGTTCTCCACCGCAGACATCTGTGGTCCGGAGTTTTTCCTTTCTATACGTATATTTTCATATAAATATGTACATATACATAAGCTTTAACCCTTTAAGTATATATATTTATGTATATGCACTTTGAAGCTTAAAAATTCTATTCCAGAAGCGTACCGTGCTTTGGAACTCTTGGAAGAGTATCATGCACTCCTTAATCGTCCTGGAGATGACGAACTCAGAGTGGCAATCGAACGTGTCATTACAACCTTCAAAAATAGCTTGTTCCAAGCTCTTCTAGGTAAGTGTGATTACTATGTCTACTTTCTTGAGTTCTGTTTATTTTCAGTGATTTGTTATGGAAGTACGCTGTACGTTTTAGATCTTCAAGAGTTCTACGAAGAAACATTGCTCAACGAACGTAAAACGGTTTTTCAAAAAATAGCGGAATCGCGAGAAATAGCAAAACGTCTGGATTCCAACCCACCGTTTGGCTCCACGACTATTTCACGACCAGAACATACGTACATACACACGCAAACAGCACCTTTGGCAACTGCTGAGGTTTCGATACTTTCAATCAATTCTGTTGTCATTTGACCGGAGTGAACATCTGGATTGTAGAATGGTGTTGGAAGTCTTGGAAATTCTTCGTTCTCTTCGAGTCACGTCGTTCATGAGAGGTTTCGTCAGCTAGTAAGTAGATATTAAGCCTACTTAATGTCATGTTTCGTGTAGGTTTAAAAGTTTGATGTCTTTATCGTATAGACAAATGATGGTAGCTGGCACACTACTGAAACAACAACACGTAGCACTGATGGGCCAGGTGGAGTCCAGAAACAATCTGTGACGGTAAATTCTTCTTGTTTCATTTTCTTCGTTTTATAGTTATAAGTCTTTGATATGCCATAAGGTGAATGTATTTCTTCATCAGTATTTCATTATCAATGTCAAATGACAATGTTTTTAAGACAAGTTCCCTACCCCAGCCAACCCAACCTTGGGATTTCTCGTATGTGTTAGAAAAGCTGAAAAATTGTGGTTATGAAACCCAGAGTGGCGAAAGTTTTTTTAGGGATGTGAAGAAGAAAATCAACACACAACGCGCAAGAAGCACTATAAAAAAAAGTGCATGCGTTAGTGCCAACCAAAGTGTACGACTTGCACTGCATCCAATGTATTTGCTTTTCATTCATTTATTCTACCACACGGAGCGTTTTTACTTCTAAACCTAATAATATGTAAAAGAGAATGTTCTAAAGCATCGATAAAGTAGAAGAAATCGATGAACTTCAACCGAAACAAAATGCGAAATGTTCGAAAGCCGTAATGGACGATATATACGAGAAAAACGACTCGTATGCAAGAAGTCCTGAGATTCGCACAGTATGTGTGATGACGGGTCATGTGAAAAAAATGTGCAAAAAACTTTTGAGGGCGAGTTCGTTGACCTTTTATTTGGCTTTTAACTGACTTTCATTTTATGTCAGTGGATTAGCTTGGCGTAAAAACTACCGAAAAGGCACGTTTGCTATATGATGGTTGGTAATAACTTGTACAAAAAAGTAGCATACATATTATGCATGCCATTTTATCGATAAGAAAATTCTGTCCTATAGATTTATGATGTTCTAAACTCCACAAGTCATGTTACCGCAAAATTGTCCTGTTTTCGAAAAACCAGCAATTTCAATAACACGGCTGAGAGAAAGGCGAAACCAAGGACTCACATGGTGTGATGGTGAACGCGTTAGCCTCCGGAAGGGGTAATAGCTTGTTCGTTCCCCACGTCAGAGAACTGCGGTCCGGAGTTTTGCAAATATCTCATCATCATTACGATTATGTTTCACATAATATCCTGCCACTAAAAATGAATAGGCAGTAAATAAAAATCGACTACTATCAATACCGTTAACGGGTATGGAATTAGTTGTTGTGATATGAGGCAACCGTGTACTCGAGCGTTATGTGGTACTGTTCTTTTTCGCTCTCAGAAATGAGTAATGAATACCAAAGTGAAGTTTCTTAAAATGATTTCATCAGACAAATTGACCACCCACATGGATGTGTATAGGTGTAAGTTCAGTTGACGCAAAAGATCTAGGGACCCCCTCTCCTCTATTTACCTCTGTCTCAGAGCGAGTGCATGGTCGCTTTTGGTAGTCTCTACAAATCTTCTCGCCGTCTTTCTTCTATTTCCCGTACGACAAGTAAGAACATCCTAAAGTTTACATGGTGCGAAAGTTGTAGAGAGTAAATTTGGTATAATGAGGGTTTTTCTATGGTTTCTCAGTATTGTTTCTATAAATTGAACCCTACAATTTGTGGTGTCACTTTTCAAAACGTGAACCTTCATCACGACATAAAGAGGTGGTTTATGAAGTAATTTCAGGTAAATGGAATGACTGATAGTTTGGGTCGTGCTTGGGAAATTGAAGACGTTGTGTTAGAGAAAGGCACAACTGGATTAGGTTTCTCAATAACCGGAGGTTCTCTTGAGCTTTTCTCTTTGTTTTCGAACTTTTCTTCTACTTGTAGATTATGCTTCCAGGAGTTGATCAGCCATCGGACGACGGTGATACTTCAATTTATGTAACCAATATTATCATGGGCGGTGCCGCAGCAGCGGATGGTCGCATGAGGTGACATTAACAACTTCTGGTTTTGAAACAAACCCTCGATTTCAACCCGCTACTAGTTTTTCGCTGATGGTTTCTTCAGGAAATTCGACAAAATTCTGAAAGTTAACAACACGGACTGTGTTAATGTTCCACATGAAGTTGCGGTTAATGCATTGAAAACAGCAGGAAATGTTGTCAGACTGGTTGGTAAATCATCTTCAAAAATGGAGTTTTCTTTTCTCGCTTCATTTTGAATTTTTCTGTCAAGTGCTGATAACAGAATTCTTTTCCAACGCTTCAAAAGTAGAAGAGCTCGTTCGTGATTTCCTTGATCCAAAGTCTGTCATTATTATAGCATACAACATGTGTTGTAATCGGTTGGAGTTACTAACTAGTTACCACCATTCATTGAAAGTGCTATAAATATGCTTTGATTGATACCAACTTCACTTGATTTCCTTCTGCTTTGGAACCAGAGAGTCTATAAAACAGCTCTGCACCGGTGCTGTAGTGGCATTAACGATGTCTTTCCAATAAAAGTTAAAGCTCTCGGCGTTGATCTATCCCTGAAGGATGCCGCCATGCATTTGAATTCGTTAAGCATTTTTGGAGGTGATTGAATACATCTCTGGCCTTTACAATGACCCACGGTGGCCTGCCGTTGTATCGAGCCCCTACTGCAGTCCTTCCAGAAAAGTCTGCTACCAATTAGCCCACCCCAGAGGGATGGACGGCTTGGTGGAACTGGGGCGCAGTGATCGGTCCCATTTGTGTTGCAGGGCTCCTCCGACCACTGCGCTACACGCAATGTTTTCTCAATAATGATGGAAAAATATCAACAACGGCTGGATTTGAAAATGCTCAATGAAGAACCATTAGCGGATTCTACTTTGATTGTGTACCTGTCGGTGGTCATTGTAACAAAATGCGGGAATGAGTGTGTGTTGCTCTTGCTAGCGGGTAGGATGCAGTTGTGTGTCCGAATTTCCAAACCTCTTTCCAACAGCCATCTTTTAGTCAAGCACCTACCAATTGTGTACCGCCTCATCGTGACTGGGAGGTGTTCCTGGGTGTCGGACGGCGTTGTACAACCCAGGTTTTATCCTCCCGGGAGACCTCCAAGCTGAAAAGGTGTCTGGAGTTTCCATCAGGATGCCTAGTTAAGATTAAACCAATACCAGGATCCACCACCGCCCTTGTATCAAACTAGTCGCATGGTGAGAAATCTCTCTCTGATCTGCAAAGGCGGTGACCATGTGGTGGTGGCGACCTGGGCAGACTGGCCTGGCTGACTTCGTGGCTCTAGGGAACAACAATGACTAAGCCAGCAAAACTCTGACAAAGTGAAGATTATGCTGGGGGCAGCACGACCAGTGAGGGCGGGCCATTCCAAGTATCCTAGTCAGGCAAACTGTGTGGTTCTTGTATCGAGAATGATTGTATTCACGTGGTGAAGTCCTGAAACTCGGGCAAAAACTATAAAATACACCTTGACAAAAGGAAAAGAACTTAGTGCTCGCGCCGACATCAGCGCCTGATTCTTCTCGCACACCAGAAACCAAAAGTTACTCAGAGTCGCCGTAGCCACTAACGATAAATGAGGTATTTACTCTAATTTCAAGCGCGAAGTCCATTGGTTGAATCATCTGTAGGTTCCATTAAACAACAGAAAGCCAAATGCTCGCAAAAAGGTTATACTGTCGGTATAGTGGCCAGTATCCGAATATGTATGAAGAGAGTTTCTTTACCTCTTTACTAAACGATGCCACTTGTGAGGTCTACTGTATCCAGCTGTTTAGATTTATGGTAGCTCTCGATTTCATCGGCTGAAAAAACAGATTTATGCCTCATCGAAGTATCTTTTCGCGCGCAAACATGCCCACCGAAAAGCTGCGTGGTTTCCGCTAGACATTGGTGCTTCACTGGTGGTATGGCCCTAACCTCTTACCTTTTGAGTGCCACCTCTGTTATTCGCCGCAACACCATAGTGACAGAAATAAATTCACCTCAAAACGGGATATCGAAAATGCTCTCTATCAATTCTCACATCAGCACCATGTGCATTCTTCGGTGATAGAATCGGATTTTTACGGGCGGCTTTGTTACCTTGTAACAAAAATCTGTTGCCATCCTATATTTTGTAAATCGATGTTATACATTCTGGCTATTATTAGTTCCTTTTTTTTGCTCAGTTGCTTTTTGCGACTAATTATGTCATATTTAGACTCTGAAACGTCGTCGTGATGACATGAATCTTCCCCTTGGAACAGGCACGTTAATGGGATCGGGTAGCCATCTCAACAGAAATGACCTCACATCTTCAATAGGCGCTTTGAATGTATCTAGAGGATTCGAAGGGTAAGTACCCTGTATTTGTATTATTTTTGTTTTTTGTCTTTTGTATTTTGTGTTTATTTGTATACAAATGTATTTTGTCATTGGGAACCTCTACGATATCGCCGCAATCGGTTATGGTATTTTAGGACTGGCCACTCTCCAAATGTACCCACCTATTCACCACCTCCTCCACCAGCTCATGGTGGCTCACAGACACATCTTGGTCAAACCCTACCTCATGCTGGATTAAGCTCACGAGCTAGAATGGCTCACACTATCGATCTATACAAGGTTTAATTTTCTTTTGGTCGCAGTGCTTTGCATATTCTTGGTGGTCACAACAAGTCAACATTTTTTAGATCCTGAGAAGAACTATATTTCATTTGTTTTTTCTAATTGGAAAACCCATAAAATCATCAACCACTTTAGGGACAACGTGGGCTCGGATTTTCGATTGCTGGTGGAGTAGGAAATGAACATCTTCCTGGAGATACCGATATTTATGTTACAAAAATCATAGAGGGTGGTGCGGCATATCATGATGGTCGTCTCGGAGTGGGCGATCGAATCCTCGCCGTATGTCTTCTTTTCTGTGCTTGGAAGTGGTTTTTTAAATATTTATTTGTTTAAATTCGAGCGTTGTTTTTTCAGGTGGACGATATTTTGCTGGAAAATGTCACCCATGAATATGCTGTAAACGTGCTGAAGCAAACTGGTACGAAAGTGACGTTATTGGTGCTAAAAGGAGATCCTAACGTTAACGTTGGGACTATTGACGACGCTGGAAGCCGCCAATTCGTAGCGAGTACTCCTCAGTATCCACAAACGACGCCAATCAGATGTGATTTTTTCTCCTCTGCAAGGCCATATCAAGATGATTTACTGCTTTAAACATTGCTTCTACCATATGTGATTCTTTTTAGCCAGCTCAATGCAAGACTTCAATCGTTCTTTCGATTCACAAACAGCGTTGACCTATGGAGGACCACAAGCACCAATTGGTTCAGGCATAACTCCCCATATTCCCATAACAATGGATCCAAGACCTGTGCCTCTGTATAGAGGAAACCAGGTAGGCTTCGAAGCGTACTGTTTTTCTGTTATGTGCCATTATTGAGGTATTTGAAACAATCGTTGGATGAAGTTTATCCTTTCCTCTTCAGGTACTGAAAATATGGAATTTCCTAAGTTCATTTTGTCGGTCCATGGCGTTTGTTGTGGTGGTTCAAAATTTTCTACCCAGTATTCTTTTTTGTTCAAGGGTCTTGGCTTCAATATCGTTGGTGGCGAGGACAATGAACCAATCTATATTAGCTATGTCTTGCCAGGTGGCGTCGCTGATCTCAGTGGAAACGTTAGAAAAGTAAGAACTTGATGTTGCAGATTTTTTTAAAAAAAACTTACTGTTTTCATTTTGGCTCTTAAGTTCCCCTTTTCATACATAGCGTTTAGTCCGATTTACGCTTTTAATGCAACGCTTTTAGGGTGATGTGCTTCTTGAGGTAAATGGTCGTTCACTACGTAATGCGACACATTCCCAAGCTGCTGAAGCACTCAAGAATGCACAGAATCCCGTGACACTTACGTTACAATACAGGCCACATGGTATGTAATTGATTCTTGAAAGCTGTTTTTTTTTTGTGAAGTTGATGATGTGGTGTTCCTTGGTGTTGGACTGCGAAGTACAGCACAGGGGTTTATGCCATCAGCGGCTCTTCCCAAGCTAGAACGAGTACGACGTTTCCATTAGGAAGCCTAGCTAAGAGTAAACCATTACCAGGATCCAGCACCATCCTGGTGCCAAACTAGTTGCATAGCAGCAAATTTCGCTCTGATCCACAAGGGCAGGGACTGCTTGTAGTGGTGAGGACCTGGAGCAGACTTTAGCTGACGTCGGGACTCCTGAATCGCTAAAGCAGCGAAACTCCGTAGAAATGGAAATTATGCTGGACTCGCATAACCAGTGAAGACCGGCCATACAATTGTCCAAATATCCAATATGAAACGGTACTTATATAACAACGTGATAGTCGCTTAAAGAACAGTGCTTATGTTCATGCATTGGTATAGACAGTTAAGTGCGTTAACAAATAGTTTACTGCGTAGTGATATGACGTGATGCTGTTATAATATTTGTTATAATATTGCATTGTTATAATTTGTTATAACATTGCTTGATAAGAAAAGTAAATTAGGCTTTTACATCTCTGCTGTTTTTTCTTTAGGCGGGATTTTAATCTAAGTAACAAGCGAGATCTAAGATTATAATTTTTTATAACTTTTTAACGACATTTTAATTCTTTTCTTGGCTTTTCTTTTCGACGGAAATCACTATTTCGCATCTAGCACTTCTGTGGATATACCGAAAAATATTTCAGATTATCAGCAATTTGAGGCAAAAATTGAACGGTTACGAAATGATATGATACAGCAAAATACATCGGGCGGAACGCTTCCTCGTAAAGAATTATATGTCAGGTGAGTCAGTTCCCATTCTTCTGTATGTTTGCAAATAGGGTGGTACGTGTAGCGCACTGATTAGAGGTATCCTGTAATACGCATGGGTTCAATCCTGTGCTCCAGGTTCACCGAACCTTCTAATCCTCCGAGGTCGGCAGATTGGTGCCAAAATTGTCTGGGTGTAGAGTAGCACTGACACGATCCATAGCTAAACCATCGTGACTCACTGTATAGGGCAGGTATGCATTCAGTACCTTCAACGATGTTTCATGAAGTCGAAGGCACTGCTCATCCCTTGGGTTTGATCGATACCGAGACGTTTATCCTTTATCCTTACATATACTAAGACAGGAGCTTTCTTTTCGGTGGATAAAGGTAATGAGAATAAGGGATTTGCCGCATTGTTTCAGTTTCATTGAGTTTCGCTCTCATCTCTTTCGAAGCCGTGATTGCAGGTAATCCTGCGATTGTTGTTCACCCAATGACACATCAGTTCCTATTGAGAATGACTCTAGAAAAGAGCTTGTAGCGAAAACAGTCAGTAGACAGACCGAGCGATTATGTTACGTGAAATCCTGCACGGAATGCGTGGTTTACACTGGTCGGGTTTCAAATCGACTTTCAGAAGAACATACCGTTGAGTCTACATATCCATCCTAATCCCATATGGAGGTGGGTGGAGATAACTGTTGAAGAGGCCGTAGTAGAGCTCATGGAGCGAGTGCTGTTGCTGTTTTCTGCCTAAGATCCATCGCTTCTCTGTATTGCAGTGGTTTGCAAGTTGTGACGTAAGTGCTTGCGGTTCTCACGGCTCTATTTTGATGTGTAAGGTCGATTGTTTCTGGAAACAGGTGTTTTTGGTGGTTTAAGTCTGCCGTTTTAATCAGTAGGTTTCGGTGCTAGGTTTTCCAAAAGTTCTCCTAGGACCGTTCTTGGCGTTGAAGTCACCAATAAATGCATTGACCTTGTGGAAGTTTTGTTTTTCTCTGTAGGAGTTTTTCAAATCCATCTGGAATGCTTCGAACCCGTCTTCATCACAGCTTTATATTGGAGCTTGTTGTCAAAACCTGCATTTATTCACGTTTTTTAATCTTAAGCACCCATCTAGACTTTTATATGAAATTGCACCTTTTATCTTAGCGTTACAGATGAGTTGTAGAGATGGACATTTTTGTAATTATACTTTTCCACGTAAGAGTGCGCGTGGCGCTGTGGTCGGAAGCGCTCTGAAACACACATGGGATCGATTTCCACGTTCCTGTCTCACCAAGCCTTCCATCCCCCCGGGGTCGGAGAGTTGATAGCAGACTTCTCTGGGAGAATAGCAGCACTGGCTCTATACATTGGTAGACCACCGCGAGAGTGTAAAGAGTAGATATGCATTCATTTATCTCCTGCGGTACTTAGTGAAGTCGAATGCATGGCCCATCCCTCAGGGATTGATCAGCACCGAGAGCTTTACTTCTTTATTTTTTTTTAATGATTTTTTATTAAATACCACATTGATTAACCAAGTGCTTAAGATCCTTGTTTGATTACGACCACACTCGTGAAGTCGGCGTTCCTCATCGTTCCATATCGTTTCAATATGGGGACATATTGCACATCATGAACACATCGGACGATGATTGGTGGACTGCTAAAAAGGTTTAATGAATATTAAAAGTTTTCCTTAGAAAATCAAAGTATAATTATGGATTCAGGTTCTGGACAACGGAGAAGAGACACCAGAGGGAGTGATTCCATCGAAGAAAAGAATTGAAAAACGGGAAAGAGCACGACGAAAGCAGGTGAAATTTTTATGTAGCAAAGATTTTGCTCAACGAGAAATTTTTTCTTTAAGGATCTTTTCAGTCAGTGATTCTGGGAAAGTTGTTGTATGTAACCTGTTCCTCCTTTTTTACAAAAAAAAAATCTTTTTACAGGTGAATTTCAACGCTGGTTCCATGTCACTGGGTCGTAGTGCCGGTGGTGGTGGTGGAATGGAAGGCAGACGAGGAAGTAAAAGCCAGCTTTCGTTTTCGAGGAAGTTCCCATTTGTAAAAAGTACAGATCGTCTGAATGAATTCACCGATCAAGAACGTTGGTTTTATCTTATCTCCCTCTTATTTACTTTTCCTATTTTTCAGCTATTTTTTATAATTGTATCGATAGTTTCTGTTATTTGCATTGAGCATTTAAGAAACTAGTTAAGTGGCAAGTTTTCCACAGGTGTCTAATTTACCCTTTACGTTAATTATGTTGATACGAACTACGTTATTATTAGGAGAACTACGTTATTATTAGGAGCGACAGGCACGACGGTCACCTATACATCATACACTAGCGAAAGTGATTGTAGTGAGTAGCGTCCAAGTAGTTGTGATATATACATACATATATATATGTATATATGTACATGTGTATGTATGTATGTATATATATACATGCGAGTTTATACATGTGCATACAGTATATATACATATACATATACATATATATATATGTATATATATATATATATATACATATACATATACATATATA